>PVIW01006544.1:42528-85663 GCA_004026585.1 Noctilio leporinus
AAAAAAAAAAAAAAAAAAAAAAGTCTGAAAGAATAAATCTCTACCAAACCAGCATTGCAAGAAATGCTAAAGGGTCTGCTTTCAAAATAAATAAATAAATAAAATGAAGAAACAGAGAAAGCCAAAGAGGAATACAGACACAAAGGGAGAAAATGGCAATGAATAAGAATCAATCAATAATAACCTTAAATGTATATGGAATAAATGCACCAATCAAAAGACATAGGGTAACCAAATTAATAAGAAAAAATGACTCACATACATGCTGTCTTCAATAGACCCAGAACAAAAGGTTAACAAAGATTGAGAGTGAAGAGATGGAAAAATTTACATCAAGCAAATTGGCATGAAAATCAGGCTGCAGTAGCAATACTTTTTTCAGACAAAATAGATTTTACAATGAAGCCCATAAAAAGGGATAAAGATGGAGAATTTATAATACTTGAGGGAACACTCCATCAAGAAGAAATAACTCTGGTAAACATATACGCACCCAATGTAGGAGCTCTGAAATATATAAGGAAAATCTTGGAGGACTTTAAGAAAGATATACTCAGCAACACACTAACAGTAGGGGATTTTAATACCCCACTATCAACAATGGACAGATCTTCCAAACAAAAAATTCCCAAAGATGTTGTGGCATTGAAAAACACTCTAGAGGAAATGGACCTAACTGATGTATACAGTTTTTTACCCCAAAGAAGCAAAGTAAACATTCTTTTAAATGCACATGGATCATTCTCTAACATAGACCACATGGTAGGTCACAAGACAAGCCTCCACAAATACAGGAATATTGCAATCATACAAACCTTCTTCTTAGATCACAATAGCTTGAAATTAGAAACCAATCTCAAGGGAAAAAAAAATATTCTTACTCATGGAGACTCAATAACATGCTTTTAAGCAATGAATGGGTTAACAATGAGATCAAAGATGAAATCAAAAAGTTCCTGGAAACAAATAACAATGAACAAAGAACAGCCCAAAACTTATGGGATACAGTAAAGACAGTGCTCAAGGGAAATTTATAGCAATATAGTCCTTCCTAAAAAGATCACAAGAAGTTTGTAAAAACAGCGAAACCATAAAGCTGCAAGAACTAGAAGAGTAACAAGAAACAAAGCCTAGAGCAAGTAGAAGGAAGGAAATAATCAATATCAGAGCAGAACTAAATGACTCAGAGATTCAAACTACAACTTGAAGAATCAACAGGTCCAGGAGTTGGTTCTTTGAAAAGATAAACAAAATTGACAAGCCTTTATCCAGACTCATCAAGAAAAACAGAAAGAAGACCCAAATAAACAAATTCAGAACTGACAGAGGAGAAATCACAACCGATACCTCAGAAATACAAAAGATTGTAAGAAAATGCTACAAACAACTATATGACAAAAAATAGGACAACCCGGATGAAATGGACACATTTCTGGAAATGTATAATCTACCAAAACTGAACCCAGAAGAAGCAGAAAGTCTGAATAGGCCAATAACAACTAGTGAAATTAAAGAAGTAATCCAAAATCTCCCAAACCACAAAAGCCCTAGACTGGATAGATACACAGCTGAATTTTATCAAACATTTAAAGAAGACCTAACTCTTATCCTTCTCAAACTATACCAAAAAATTCAGGAAGAGGGAAGACTCCCAAACTCTTTCTATGAGGCCAATATTATTCTAATCCCAAAACCAGGGCAAGACACAACTAAGAAAGAGAGCTACAGGCCAATATCTCTGATGAACATAGGTGCTAAAATTCTCAACAAAATATTGGCCAATTGGATTCAGCAGTATATTACAAAGATCATACACCATGATGAAGTGGGCTTCATCCCAGGGATGGAAGGATGGTACAACATTCGTAAATCAATAAGTATAATACTCCACATCAACAAACTGAAAGATAAAAACCATATGGTCATATCAATAGATGATGAAAAAGCATTTGAAAAAGTACAGCAATCATTTATGATAAAAACCCTCAGCAAAATGGGAATTGAGGGAGCATACCTCAACACCATAAAGGCATGTATGAGAAAGCCAACATCATACTCAATATGCAAAAATTAGAACTTTCCTCCTAAGATCAGGAACGAGACAAGGCTGTCTGCTTTCCCCACTTCTATTCAACATTGTCTTGGAAGTTCTAGCTATAGTCGCAGAGAAGAAAAAGGGCTCAAAGATATCCAACTTGGAAAGGAGGAAGTCAAACTGCTATTATTTGCAGATGATATGACAGTGTACATACAAAACTTGAGAGGCTCCACCAAAAACCTACTCAACCTAATAAGGAAATTTAGCAAAATAGCTGGGTATAAAGTCAATATCCAGAAATCAAAAGCATTTTTGTATACCAATAATGAAACAACAAAAATGGAAGTGAAGAAACAAATCTCATTTACCATACAACAAGAAAATAAAGTACCTAGGAATAAACTTAACTGAGGAGTAAAAGACCTGTAACTCAGAAAACTACAGAACAATGAAGAAAGAAATCAAGGAAGACACAAATAACTGGAGCATATTCCATGTTCATGGATGGGAAGGATTAACATCATTAAAATGTCCATACTACCCAAAGCAATCTACAGATTCAATGCAATTCCAATTGAAATACCAATGAAAGACTTCACAGGTATAGAAAAAATACTTCAAAATTTATATGGAGCCAAAAACGCCCACAAATAGCCACAACAATCTTGAGAAAGAAAAATAAGGTAGGAGGAATCACAATACCAAACTTCAAACAATACTACAAGGCTACTGTCATCAAAACAGCCTGGTACTGGCATAAGAATTAGACACATAAGCAATGGAACAGAATAGAGAACCCAGAAATTAACCCAGAACTCTATGGCCAACTAATATTTGACAAAGAGGGAAAGGAACATCAAGTGGAGTAAAAACAGTCTCTTCAACAAACGGTGTTGGGAGAACTGGACAGCAAAATGCAAAAAGATAAAACTAGACCACCAACTGACACTGTACACCAGAGTAAACTCAAGATGGATAAAGGATTTAAACATAAGCAGTGCCACCATAAAGGTCCTGGAGAAAAATATAGGCAGTAAACTTTTGGATATCCTACACAGAAATATATTTACTGATGCTTCACCAAGGGCAAAACAAATAAAAGAACGAATCAACAAATGGGGCTATATCCAATTGAAAAGTTTCTGTTCAGCTAAAGAAAATATCAGCAAAATTCAAAGGGAACCAACTGTATGGGAAAACATAATTGCCAATGATACCTCTGACAAGGGTCTCATCTCCAAAATATATAAAGGAGTAATGTGACTCAACACCAGGGATACAAATAGCCCAATAAAAAAATGGGCAAAGGACCTGAACAGACTACTCACTGAGGAAGATATACAAAGGGCCCAGAGGCATATGAAAGAATGCTCAACATTACTAGTCATCAGAGAGATGCAAATTAAAACCACAATAAGGTACCACCTCACACCTGTCAGAATGGCAATCAGCAACAAATCAACAAACAACAAGTGTTGGCGAGGATGTGGGGCAAAAGGATCCCTGTTGCACTGTTGGTGGGAATGCAGGCTGGTGCAGCCACTGTGGAAAACAGTTTGGTTTTTTTTTTTTTTTAAATACTAAAAATGGAACTGCCTTTTGATCCAGCAATTCCACAACTTGGACTATACCCAAAGAATCCTGAAACACCAATTCATAAGAACTTATGTTCACCTATGTTCATAGCAGCACTATTTACAATAGCCAAGTGCTGGAAACAACCTAAGTGCCCATCAGTGGATGATTGGATCAAAAATTTTGGTACATTTACACAATGGAATACTATACAGCAGGAAGAAAGAAGGAACTCCTATCCTTTGCAACAACATGGGTGGAACTGGAGAGTATCATGCTTAGTGAAATTAGCCAGTCAGTGAAGGACAAAGTATATATGTTCTCACCATTATAGGACAATAATGAACAATAGTAACAACAAGCAAAACAGAACCAAATATATGAATACAGTGAATAGGCCTTCAGTGGTCAGGGGGAAGGAGGTTGGGGGGAGGAGGGAGGAAGAGGCAAGGAAGGGGAGCAGTTGAGACAAGAACCTAGTATAAAGGAAACATGAACATGGACAACAGGTGGGATTGACTTTGTGGTGGATTGGTGGGTGGGAAGGTAGACAGAGGACAGCAAATAAGGGATGGATGTAATACAACAATAATATTAAGAGAAAAAAAAAAAAGAGAGAGAGAATGTTAAACAGAAATGGAGAAATTGGACCACCTTGTCTTGTTCCTGATCTTAGGGAGAAAGCTTTTAGATTTTACCTGTTGAGTATGTTGTTGGCTTCAGGTTTAATGATGTTGAGGTAGGCTTGCTCCCTCTATTCTCATTTTGCTGAACATTTTATCATAAATGGTTGCTGTATTTTATCAAATGCTTTTTCAGCATCCATTGACATGACAATATGCTTTTTGTCTTTCATTTTGTTGATATGTTATATTACATTAGTTGATTTATGAATGTTGTACCATCCTTAAATCTCTGGGATGAAACCCCCTTGATCACGCTGTTGATCTTTTGAATGTATTGTTGGATCTGGTTAGCCAATATTTTGTTGAGAATGTTAGCATCTATGTTCATCAGAGAAATTGGCCTATAGTTTTCTTTCTTAATTGTGTCTTGATGTTGTTTTGGGATTAGAAGAATTTTGGCCTCATAGAAAGAGTTTGGGAGCCTTTCCTCTTTTGGGAATTTTTGGAATAGATTGAGAAGGATAGGAGTTACTTCCTCTCTAAATGTTTTGTAGAATTCACCTGTGTAGCCATCTGGTCCAGGTCTCTTGTGCTTTGGGAGATTTTGGATTACTTCTTCAATTTCACTAGTTGTTATTGTTCTAGTCAGGATTTCTGCTTCTTCTGGATTCAATTTTGGGAGATTATACATTTCCAGAAATTTGTCCATTTTACCCCAGTTTTTCTATGTCTTGTCATGTAGTTGTTTATAGTAGTTTCTTACAATCCTTTGTATTTCTGAAGTATCAGTTGTGATTTCTCCTCTGTCATTTCTGATTTTGTTTATTTGGGTCCTGTCTCTCTTTTTCTTGATAAGTTTTGATAAAGGCTTGTCAATCTTTTATTTTTTCAAAGAACCAGCTTCTTGACTTATTAATTATTTGAATTGTAGTTTGAATGTCTAAGTTATTTAATTCTGCTCTAATCTTGATGATTTCCTACCTTTTACTTGCTCTGGCCTTTGTTGTTTCTGCTGTAGTTCTTGCAGCTTTCCAGTTAGGTTGTTTGTATAAGCTTCTTTTGACCTTCTTAGTTAGACCTTTGTTTCCTGTTACTTGAATTTTTCTCTGAGGACTGCCTTTGCTGTGTCCATAGGTTTTAGACTGTTGTGTATTCATTGACATTTGTTTCCAGAAACATTTTTATTTCATCTTTGATCTCATTTTTAACCCATTCATTACTTAAAATCATGTTAGAGTGTTTTTGGTGTTTTCCCTTGACATTGGTTTCTAGTTTCAATCCATTTTGATCTGAGAAGATGCTTGGTATGATTTCAATTTTCCTGTATTTGTGGAGGCTTATCTTGTGACTTACCATGTGGTCTATCTTAGAGAATGTTCCATGTGTATTTGAAAAGAATGTGTATTTTTATTTTTTGGAATGAAAGGTTCTGTATATATCTGTTAGGTATATTTCATCTAGAGTGTTGTTCAATGACACAATATCTCTTTTTTTTTGTTTGTTTGTTTGTTTGGAAGATCTATCCATTGTTGATAATGGGGTATTAAAATCCCCTACTATTAGTGTGTTGCTCTCTATATCCTTCTTGAAGTCCTCCAAAATTTCCCTTATATATTTGGGAGCTCCTATGTTGGGTGCATATATGTTTATCAGAGTTATATCTTGATGGATTGTTCCCTTAAGTATTCTGAAATATCATTCCTTGTCTCTTTTTATGGCCTTCTCAATGAAATCTGTTTTGTCTGAAATAAGTATTGCTACTCCAGCCTTTTTTTTCATGATCATTTGCTTGATATATGTATATTTTCATCCCTTCATTTTCAGTGTGTCAATCTTTTGTTCTGAGGTAGGTCTCTTGTGTACAACATATATGTGAGTCATGTTTTTTTATACATTTGGCTACCTCATGTGTTTTTATTGGCACATTTAATCTGTTTACATATATGTTTATTATTGATTGATATTCATTGCCAATTCCCCCCTGTGTAACTGTGTTCCTCTCTGTCTCTTTCTCTATTTCTTCATCTTTTAAAAGCAGGCCCTTTAGCATTTCTTGCAATGCTTGTTTGGTAGAGATGTATTTGTTTAGTCTTCTTTTGTCTGAGAAACTCTTTATTTCTTCTTGCATTTTGAATGAGAGTTTTGCTGGGTAGAGTATTCTTAGTTGCAGACCTTTGTTTCCTGTTACTTGCCGTTCCCTTCTGGCTTGTATTGTTTCTGTTGAATAATCATTTGATAACCTTATTGGAGCCCCCTTATATATTATTTGCTGTTTCTATCTGGATACTTTTAGAATTCTCTCTTTGTCTTTGAAATTTGCCATTTTAATTATAATATATCTTGAAGTGGGTCTGTTTGGATTCATCCTCATTGGGACCTTATGTGCTTCCTGAAATGAGTAACATTTTCACTCATCATGTTAGGGAAGTTTTCTATCATTATTTTTTTGGATAGGTTTTCCATTCCTTGTTTCTCTTTTCCTTCTGGTTTCCCTATGATATGGATATTATTACATTTCATGTTCACCTGCAGCTCTCTTAAAGCCCCTTCATTCTTGTTCAGCCTTTTTCATTCAGTTGCCCTGTTTTGAATATTTTTCTACGTTGTCTCCCAGCTCACTGATCTGATCCTCTGCTTCCTCTAACCTGCTGTTTATTTCTTCTACTGTATTCTTCAATTAAGAAATTGTATTCTTCATTTTATTCTGGCTCTTACTGATAGTTTGTATGTCCTTTTAAATGCTGGTGTAGATCTTAGTAAGTTCCTTGTAGCTTCTCTGGAGTTGCTTGTAGTTTTCTTTGAGCTGGCTAAGCTCACTGAGCTTCTCTATTATCATTATTTTGAATTCTTTATCTAATAGTTTGCTTGCCTTTGTTTCATTTAGTGATCTTTATGAGGTTTCCTCCTTTCCTTTTGATGATGGACTGTTTCTTTTTCTGTCCGTATTTAGGTTTCATTGTAGTACAATCAGACTGTGATCAGCTGCCAGGCTAAGGAACTGCTAGGCTTGAAGGATTGATTTAGTTGTAATCCTATCAATCTGTGATCCACCACCAGGCTCAGGTGCAGTTTGGGATGACAGACCAATTCAGTTTTAAGTCAATGATCCAGCTACCAAACTCAGTCCCTGCTGGGCTAGATAGAGAATTTGTGATCAGCCAGTAGGCCCAGGCTCTGCAGAGCAAGAAGGACTCACTCCTTTGCAAAGCAATGAACCTAGGATCAGCCACCAGACTTGCATGCCACTGTGTGGGGCTGACTGACTGACCCAGCTGTAAGTCAGAAAGTTTGTAATCAGCCGCCTGGCCCAGGAGCTTCTGAGGAAAAGATACCTCTTCAGATGCAAACTATTGTATCTATACTCAGACAGGCAGGTCAGGACAGGGCAGGAAAGGGAAGGGCAGGGCAGGAGAGGTTTATTTAGATTAAGTCAAAGAATTGCCTCACCACTGGGTGAGGCAGTATGCTTCCAGTGGGAGGGACTAGGATGACCCCTCATAGGGAAGCCACGTGGTGCAGCACAGTCAGCCCAAGGTGTGAACCATCAGTCAGCACCAGGATCCCCAAGGCTGCTTCTCCACCTCTCTCCTCTGAGTCACCACTGCAAACTACCCCCATGTGTCTCTAGACCACTCTGTCCTCCCTCTGCTGGAGCCCAGGGTAGGTGGGTGCCAATGTAGTTTCACTTTGGTCACTCTTGTAGTTCTCTTTCTCCAGTGCTCTCTCAGGCCAGCAAACTCCATGGCTTTCTGCCTTTCTCAGCTGTATTCTGCTCTATTCTCAGGCATGTTGCTGTTGGCTGGGATACCCAGCTGGGGGACCAGAACCCAACCTTCTCAGGTGAATCCCCCCTGTTCCATTCCTTCAGCTGCTGTCTACTGGGGGTCCCAACCAGCCCTCTCATGTTTCCACTATTCCTACCAGTCATGTTGTGATGAAGCTCCCTCTTCTGTTCTGTCCATGGTTATAGGACTTCTTTCTAGCTGGTGTTCTTTTGGTAACTTCAGCTGACTTTTTCTCCAAAATAGTAATTCTAGATGAGACCTGGGAGGAGATTGGTGTAACTCCATTTACTCCTCCACCATCTTGCTGGAACTCCAAGAACTTGGTTCTTTTTAGCAGTTCTGCAGTTGTAAATAATTGATTACATAATGTGGTATTAGTACCCTTTTCTTCCAAAAGAATACAAGTTCCATGGGTGCTGGAACTTCACTGTGGTCATTCCTCCTACTTTTCAGCTCAGAGAAGTACTCAGTAACTATATCCATACATGTATAGAGAAAATTTATGAGCAGAATTAATAAATGAAATGAAAACTAAAGAGGTCACAAAATGCTTTCACATAGATTTACCTTATTTAATTCTCTACCACCAAAAATCTGTAATCAATAATATTTTCATTTGATAAATAAGAAAACTGGCTCCTAATATGAAGGAAAACAAAACTTTCTTAATGAGGCCAAAAGTTTATTTTGCCCAGTTCTACTGACAGTAAAATTAAGCAGAATTTATGAATAAATATGGTTATCTTCCATGATAGATGTATAATACACTTGGATAAATATTTTTCTTAGTAACATGATCTAGAATATAATTATTTTATTGGTCTGAGCTTATAAAATAACAGATTTATTTTAACTTATAATTTATTGGGTCTTTTCTTTCATAGTATAGAGGTTACTCAAAAAAATTAAAAATATAAAGAGAGAGGAAGGTTTAGAAAATTATCACCAGCAAGGAAACTAAATTCTGTAAATTAAAAAATATATATATATATACTTCCAGGCCCTGGCTGGTGGCTCAGTGAGTGAAAAAAAACAAAAATTAAAAATAGTTACCATATAATCTATCATTCCCTCTTTTGTCTACCCCAACAATTTGAGAACATAATTTTTAAAGATATATGCACCCCCATATTTGTTGGAACATTATTCATGGTGACCAATGCATGGAAACAACCTAAGTATCCTTCACTAGTTGATTGGATAAAGAAAATGTGGTACATATATACAATGGAATACTACTCAGCCCTAAGAGAAGATGAGATACTGCTATTTACAAAAATGTGAGTAGACCTTGAGAATATCATGCTAAGCAAAAAAAAAAAAAAAAAAATCCAGTCATAAAAGTCTAAGAACAATACGATTTTTCACTTATATGTGGGATATAAAACAAACTCATAGACAATAGTATTGTATTTACCAGAGGAAAGGGTGTAAAAGGTAGTAAAGTGTAATGGGGGCCACATATATGACAGAATATTATTTGGCTTTGGGTGATAGGCATGCAATGCAATATAAAATCATATATCATAGAAATGTACACTTGAAAGCTATATAATCTTATTAATAAATGTCAACCTGATACATTTAATAAAAATGGAATTGAAACCCCCTTTTAAATTTTATTGGTTCTATATTTAATAGGAAACCTCTGTTAATTTGGTAATATCAACTTTTTCTTTACTATATAATAGAAATAGAAATTATGTATCCATGATATAAATATCAGTATACTCCAGATGGGAAATCAGGGTAGATTTATTATGAGGCTACATGTTTCAGAGTGTAAGTCTGTGTGTGTGTGAGCAAATTTAATTTTCTTATTAAATCTAAATGTTGTCTTTAAGCATTTACTCCATTTTCTCTTCTTCCCAGGGAGGTTAAAGTGACTTCTCCTTTGGTATTTTACTAATATGCCTTAAGTAACAGTTTCCATGTGTTCGACCATGAAATCCCTCTTTCATTTTGCTCTTAAATCTCCAGGCAACTCCAAAGCTTCAAATGCTTAAACACTCAAAATAAGATTTGACATTTAGAAAGTAGATCGAGTGCTTCACTGCTAGTTTGATGTACATTAATGTAGTATTTATAAACAATTTTATCCACTAGGTACTACAAGTAAACTTTAAATCTGTTTCTAATACTCCTTATATGTTTTCCTACTTAACAGAATAGAGTTTTACATAATATTGAGCTTTTAAAAGCCAACCCATATCCTTATTTCAATACTTTTTAACATACTTTTTGGGTTTTTGTTAGCTTTTCAGAGAGGAGAGAATAGAAATCAGGTCTTGAGTCCTGTTTCTACTTCCCCATTACTGATTTTAGGAATGTTATTTTGAGTTACTTTCTACATCACAAAGATAATAAATACACAAAGATGTCCAAAGGCTTAAATTACAATGATTATCAAAGTATACAAATAATTTCAAAGTTCAAAATGAAGCTCTGAATTCATTGAACTTAATTATTAAAATGGTGTTGTCTTAGGAAACTTAAGTATGATTATTTTTTAAACTTAAAGAAGCAGAAAAGTTGATTGTATTATCTCCTCTCTTAAAACTTACAAACATATAACCACCTTTTCCCACTATTTCTGGCCCATCCTTCCCATTTGCAGATTTTTCTTTCTCCTATTCACAGTATTTTCTCAATTAAGTCAATGCTATTCTTTGAGGTAATTACTTTAACCTAGATCTGTAATACTTTACTCTTTCCCTAGAAACCACTTGCTAAAATTATCTCTTTAATACATTTTGTACTACAATCCTTGAATCATGAAATTCTGTTGTTGCTTTGCCTTTCCAAAGTAATGGTCTATTTGATGTAATAATTAAAACTCCTTATGCAATTTTATCTAAAACATGAAATGAGATCATCATGGTTTTCTTAAAATTTGAGATTTAGATTATATGTTGTTTGCAAAAACACTGAAAAATAAACCATTTTCTGAAAAAATATAGCAAAAACTAAATAAAAATCATGACACTTGAAAATAGTGATATTTTATATTTTTGTGGCTGTTTATTTTTGCATTACTTCACCAACCAGAAGCCTTAGTAAGATATTAAATGTGTTCAAAGTATATATTTTTTCTTACTTAAACATAAACTTAGCAAAGTCACGTTTAAATACAAAAATCAATTGTTTTTGTATACTCAAGTAAAGAAGGCTTGAAAAAGAGAATTTAAAAAATGTTATTTACAATAGCATCAGGAGATATCAAACGCATGGCACTCAAGCAAACAAAAGTGTTAAAAGGCTTAAAACTATGAAACATTACTGGAAGAAATTTTTAAAAATCTAGATAAGTAAGATATACCATGTTCAGTGATGTAGCAGTCCATCACCTTAACCACTTGGCCACCTTGTCCCACATCATGTTCAGTGATTTAAAGACTCAATATGTTAAGGCACCCATTTTCCTCAAATTAATAACATAGACTAAATGCCAGTTTCTATCACAATTTAAATGGCCTATTTAGAAAATATAGGCAAAACAAATCTAAAATATATATGAAAATGCAAAAGACCCAAACTATCCAAAATATACTTTTAAATGAGAAAAAGTATTGGAAATTATATAATCTATAAGAAATGAAAGTGTATGCCAAGAAAATTAATGTGCATCCTTATTAATAATAGCTAAAGAATTGGAAATAATACTAATATCCATCAAAAGAAGATGAGATAAATAGTGTATCCACACATTAATAGAATAAAATACTAATCAGTAATAAAGATAACTATTGACTCATGCAACAACATGAACAAGCCTCAAAAATATTATGTAATGGATAAGTAGTCAAAGCAAGTTCAAACTGTATGATTTCAATTGCATAAAATATAGGCAACTTAATCTATTGTAATAGTATTTTCTGGTGAAGGAGGCATGAAGCATTTGGAAGAGTTATACATTGAAATATTTGGAGGGATAAAAACTGTCTTGTTTTGTGTAGTTACAGAGCTTCATACAACTGTCAAAAATTTATCAAAGTAAACTGTAAGATTTGTGCATTTTTCTAAATAATGATTTTATTTCAATAAAACAAGATTAAATACATAAATATATAAAGCATGCAGCATGGGTCTTGCAAAATAGTACTTTAATAAAATATAAGGCTCTGGCTGGTGTCACAGTGATTAAGGCACCGGCCTGCTAACCCAAAGGTTGCTGGTTCTATTCCCCAGCCAGGGCACATAAGGCGGTTGCAAGCCAGATCTTCAGCCAGGTTCTTAGCTGGAGGCAGGTAAACAGCAACCATACATTGATGTCTCTCTCCCTTTCTGCCTCCCTACATTTCCCTCTCACTAAAAATAATAAATAAAATATTTAAAAAACAGAAACAAAAAAAACATTTAAAAATAAATAAAATAAAAAATAAAATGCTCAATCTTTTCTGTTAAATAAGTGGAATATTGCCTATAAGCGGGAGTAGAAGAAGTCTGAATATTTCTACCCACTGTATCTTGGTGGCAGAGTCACCAAGGAAAATAAAACATAATCAAGCACTGGATATAACAACACTGTACTCACAAAGTCAACAGACAGAGCAAAATCACCTCTAATGGTGCACATGTTAATTTCCTTCTGCCAGCAGTTCCCTGAGGCAGCTTTTCAGGGTCATTGGCCTGCTTACTGCCCTCTTATGCCAAAGACAGAGGACCTGTTTACCTCCCTGCAGGAGATAAATTTAGCAGTGGGGTTGACCAGGTGTCCTATGACATACATGTCTAAATAGAACAGAGTACACAATGAATCTGAAACAGAAAAGTATATTTTATTTATTTTTTATTTTGAATTCTTTTTTTAAGATATTTTAATTTATTATTTTTAGATAGAGGGGAAGGGAGAGCAGCGGAGAGGGAGAGATATGTCAATGTATGGTTGCCTTTCACCTGCTTCCAGATACAGACCTGGCTGGAGACCTGGCTTGCAACCTGGTTATGTACCCTGGCTGGGAACTGAACCAGCAACTTTTGGGTTTGCAGGCCAGTGCCTTATCAGAAAAATATATTTTCATACAGATTGATAAGTCCAACATAGGCTGTGTAGATTCTATCTCTTAGTAAAAACATGTTCAGATCCAAGACCCATTCTTACTCAGTCAGTTGGGGATCCAAAGACTGTGCATATAAGATTGTCTTTCCCAACAGTGTTTTTTTCTCTTAATATCATATGTAGGTTAAATGTATACTTTATTGTATACAGATATAAATGTGGTCCTTGGTCAAATGAAATCCATAAGCTAATTTTTGTGAAGATTGTGCTGTGGTGACAGTTTATTTTTTAAGAGGGTGACCAGTGTGAAAATTACCAGGTTCCATAACCCCTAGGAATATTCTCAGCTTATTATAATTTTAAATTTAATTTTTAGAAATGAGCAATTTCCATTTTTGAGCAAAATGTCTTAAATAAGGAATTTGGGTTCTTAGGGCTACATCTGGTGTGGATGGTTATAAAATACTATGATCTATATTGTCACTATCATCATATGTCTTTGTAAGTACAGATGGAAATAATACGGTTCATTGATAACATTTTTTTTAAAAAAACTGCTTTATGCAAATAATCAGCCAGTTAATTTCATTGACCAGGGATTAGTCACCATTATTGTGTCTGTATTGAATTTTCAATGTGTCATCTACAAGTAGGCTCATTGCTTTCCTAAGCCCATGAAAAATGAATGTAAAAAGGGATAGATTCACATATAGGGAAATCCAAGGAATCTTAAGATTCTTGTGTCATTAGGAAATCTGTAGTAGACAATTTTAAAGCTTGCTCCAGATCCCCTCGTACTTTCCATTTTTGTGTATACTCCACTTCTGCCCAATTTCACTAGATATGCAAAGGTCAGCACCTGAGGCTCTTTTACAAGGTTCACTTTCAGCTATGTAGATCAGAATAATTTAAGTACCTTTGTCTTCAACTGAGAAGTCAAGTAAATTTGGAAGTAGGCAAGTGCAGTTCCCTTGCTCATGTTCCTCTATTGGATCAGACTAAAACAACATTCTGTGGGATTGCACCTGAGATGCACTCCTTCTCTAACTTCTTGCCCTTCCTCTTTCACCAGTTTCCCCTGAGATAATTCCTTTGATAATTCAATCAAGAGTCCTAATCCCAGAGTCTGTTTTGGGGGAACACAATTTGAGAGAGGATCCAGAGGCCCTGTGGATTCATGGACAACAATAGACTATAGAATGATCAGGACACTATTGCTTATCTTAGATAAGCATACATTTTCTTATTTGACTCTCACTACTTAAAGCACAAAAGCAAAGAAGTTTTATCCTTAAACCAGCAACTTCAAAAAATGACAGAAAGAGGTTCTTATCCCAACTTAACCTTCTAGATGCAGTTTAGGAAAAAAACAAAAACAAACAAACAAACAAACAAAAAAACACAATGAATCTAAAAAATCCTGAGAAGTCCCTGGTAGAAAAGACCTCCAGAAAGTATGGGCAGACTTTAGGAAAATCAGTTTGTGACTCCTAGGTAGAGCTATTTTTCCTGAGGACACCAGACCTGTACCATCATAACTGTACAGAGCCTTACCTCCACACAGCCCAATTTGATTTGTTTGTGCCTGATGAATATTGTTACCACACCCTGATAAATCCCTGAGATCCTGCTCCACTACAAAGATCTGCAGGAACATTATAGATGCTGCTAGCCTTAGTGTAACCCTTACACTAATGATGATTGGTCTAGCACTAGCATGAATTTGAATCTGCATCAGTCTAGTGAATCCCACTGGTCCCTACCCAATGACTCAGTGAGAGCCTTTCTCAAGCAATTCATATTCTACCAGGGGGTTCTTTAGTAACTGAGCCTAACAGGTAGCTAACAGGTGACAGATGATCTTGAGGAGCCTTGGGCCTTTTGCTGACTTGTCCTTGGACTCAGTGCTGGTAGAAACTGACTTGGTACACAGCTAGGCCTCTCCCATGCACACCCAGGACCAGCAGAGAGAGTCACAAATTGGATTGTTTAGTAGCTCCAAACATGTAGTTCATGGCCCACCACTGATACAGCCTGACATCTTTCAGCACTGGGACCCCCCCAACAAGGGGGCCCAGAATCAACACAACCAGTGGTTCAGACCACATCAAAGCACAACCCAATTTTACCTCAATAAGCAGCACACACAAAGGGAAATCTCACCAAACACCAGACTCTGGTGGGAAGAATTCAGGTCTGTGGAGCCAGCCTTCTGCACAGCAGCTGATACATTTGCCCCAGGGATTGATATTCATAGCTAGCTGGAGAGGCAACCCCACCCACAGATGGACCAATAGCAATCAAGACTCAACTATAATAAGAGAGTTCACATAACCCACACAATGGACATTCCTGGAGCACGTAGCTTAGGCAATGACAGAGACTGTCTCTTAGCCCCCCAAGACACCTATACATAAGTCCATCATACTAATGCATAGCAGAATGACCTAATATACAGAAACAAATACTGAAAGAGGGCCAAAATAAAAGGACAAAAAAGCATGCCCCAAATGAAAGACCAGAGTAAATCCTAAGAAAAATAACTTAAAAAATGGAGGCAAACAAGCTACATAATGTAGAGTTCAAAACAATGATTAGAAAGATGTTCAAGGAACATAGTAAGGACATAAAAACCATACAAAATAACCAGTCAAAAATGAAGAGTATAATGTCTGAAATGAAGAGTACACTAGAAATAATCAATAGCAGGCTAGATGAAGCAAAGGACTGAATCAGCAACTTGGAAAACAAGGTAGCAGAAAACGCCTTATCAGAGACAAAAAGAAAATAAAAGATTTTTTACTGTGGGTTTGGCACTGTCTCTAGGACAACTTTCACAAAAGGACTTTTACACCATTTGAGTGATATAGTTCACAAAAATAGCATTCCAGAGTAAAACAAGTATTAAAAATGATTAATTTATTACAATATATAAAAAATAATATCTAAAATATTATCATTTAACATGTAATACTTATACAAGCTATTGACATATGTTAACTTTTTGTATTAACTCTTCAAAATCCAGTATGTACTTTAAATATTTATGTATGTAAATGTATTTGTGCATGTGTTTAGTAATACTGCAATTGATAATTACTTTAAAAAGTAATTCTTTAAACAAATGAATTAACATAAGCATTTTGTAATCATGAAAACTTTGTATTAATATGATTGAGAGGCTGACAGAAGGTAGTAATTAAATGGTAAATTGTCTGGATGTAAAAGAAAAAAAAAAAAGAAGTACACATCAGTGGTTACAGAATAGACAGATAAATGTTAAGAAAAAATAAAGGAAATGGAGAAGCCAAAGAATTTATATGCATGACACATGGGCATAAACTAAGGGGGACATTGCCAGAGGGAATGGAGGGTACTGGGTAGAAGGAAGAAATGGAGGAAAAGTTGGTATAACTGTAATAATAAAATCAATAAAATACATTTAATAATTAAATAAAACTTTTTTTTGGATATTCAAATAAATAAATAAATAAATGTAAGGATAGTCTCAGGAACATCTGGAATCATATGAATTGTAAAAACATCTACATTATAGGTGTGTCAGGAGAAAGGAGAGAGAGGGAGAGCAAGGAATTAAGAAATTATTTAATAAAATAATGACTGAAAACTTTCTTAACTTGGTGAAAGAAAAGACACGCAGGAATAGGAGGTACAATAAGACACAATCAAGATGAATCCAAAGAGGCCCACATCAATACACATTATAATTAAAATGTCAAATGGTAAAGACTAAGAGAAAACCTTAAAAGCTGCAAGAGAAAGACAGTTTCCTACAAGGAAGCTCAATATAACTGTCAGGTTATTTCTCAAAAAAATATTTCAACCAGGAGCAAATGACATGAAATATTCAAAGTGACACAAAGCAAGACCCTGCAACCAAGACTACTCTACCCAGCAAGACTATTATTCAAAATTGAAGATGAAATAAAGATCTTCCCAGATAAGAAAAACTAAATGAGTTTATTGCCACCAAACTTGTATTGTAAAAAATGTTAAAGGGAAGAAGAAGAAGAGGAGGAGGAGGAGGAGGAAGGAGAGGGGGGAGAAGGGGGAATGGAAGAAGAAAAGAAGGAGAAGAGGAAAGGAAGATAGTTATAAAGAATAAAGTGACAATAAATGCATACATATCAATAATCAGTTTAAATGTAGATTGAATAAGTTTACTAATCAAGGGGCACAGGTTAGTTGAATGGATAAGAAAACAATACTCATATATATGCTTTCTATAAGACCAGATAAGGTTAATTGATATTTTCAGAACATTTCACGCAAAGCAGCAGAACATAATTCATTTCAAGTGCACATGGAACATTTTCTAGGGTAGACTACATTCTAGGACACAAAAAGTCATATTAAGCATCTTCTCCAACCACAATGGTATGAAACTAGAAATCAGTCACAAGAAAAAAGCTATAAACACACAAATATATGGAGACTAAATAACATGTAACTAAATAATGAATGGGTTAACAATGAGATCATTAAATTAAAAAGTGCCTTGAGACAAATGAAAATAAACACACAGTAACCTTACACCAAATTACACTACAAAGTATTATGTCAGTTGGGGTACTAGAAATATGAAGGGGAGAACTACGTAAAGTATATGATTGTCTAACTACTAAGCTATATACCTGAAACCAATACAAGATAAAGTTAAAAAGAAAAAAAAAAAAAAAAAGGAAAAATAACATTCTAAGAACTAAGAGAGAAGGTTTAGTATAAATTAATTAAAATTCCCAAATAAAAGATGGGATATTGGGGTTTGTTCTTTATTAAGGCACTGAGAAGAATTAGGAGAATGAGGCATAGCCAGTGGGTATAGATTATACTCAATTGAGTAAAATAATTTCTAATGGAAGTCATTTAAAGGGACAACAAAAGAGATATTAGAATCCAGGCTCATGGGGAGATCTAAGATGGCAGTTGGGGAGTTGGCAGCGCTGATGTTTACTCCAGTTTCTGAGCAGCTGAAGGATTGGGCACAGAGTGCATATAGGCACATAGTATCAGGGAGTTGGTGTAAGAAGCCACTGGATTCCTAGAGTGACTGCTAGAGAGGTCACTGAACTCAGATAGTTGATGTGTCCCAAGGTGATAGCACAAGCAGACTTAGGCCCATGGATCACAGAAGCTCTAAAGCCAGCTTCTGAACTGAATCATGGGAGCATCCCAACCTAGCTCAGCTCTGCTGGATATGTTATTTAGGGGCAGCTTTATGCAGATTTGGAACAGCTAGTTGACCAGGGAGTAAAATAGCAGAAAGCAGTACAGAACAAAGGTGTGGCAGAACTCCAGGGCATGCCTCTGTTGATACAGACACTAGGGTCTTTGGAGACTGGGCAGCAGTGAAAGGAAAACACTTTTTGGAAGAATGCTCTCAGTTGCATTTGGGCCACTTGCCCTGAGCCCAGGCCAGGGATTGGGGTAGGGGGAAAGCTGATGGAGCTCAGACAGGACCCCAGAGCCAATTCATCCCCCAGGCTACAGTAGCTTTTACTCACTTTAATCACTGCCCTCTATATGACATCAACCTGACTGAAAGTCATAGCCCTACCCATAGGATTTGCAAGTCTCTATCCCAAGGGACCAGTCTGACAGCAGATTACAAAGAGACTTGATCAAGAAATAACTGCTAATTTCAAGCACCTGAGTTACACTGTGATCTTCCACATGGATTATTAATATCCAACATATCTCTTTTAACAGCCATTTCTTATCCTCACAATTAATACATTCAATAGTGTTTATAGTATAGTCTATCTCAAATCCCATATTTCACACCTCCCTTTTTTCATTCATTTCACCACCCAATTTCCTCTTCCTTATTTTTAAGATTTAGTCTTTATTCTTTTTCTTTTTTAAATATTTATTCTTATTTTTTAAAGATAGGGGAAGGGAGAGAATCAGAGAAGGATAGAGACATCAATGTATGGTTGCCTTTGACCTGCCTCTAGCTGAAGACCTGGCTGGAGACCTGGCTTGCAACCTGGTTATGTGCCCTGGCCGGGAATTGAACCAGTGACCCCTGGGTTCGCAGGCCGGTGTCTTATCCACTGTGCCACCAGCCAGGGCACCAATTTCCTCTTCTTAGTTTGGTTTTAAATTTTATTTCCTCTCCTGCTGCAACTCATTCCCATTCCTCACTCTAAGTATTTCCCCCTGCTTCAGCCTCTCAAAACCATATTTTTGTTGTTATTCATCACCACATAATTCTTTTTTTCTGTTCATAAAACACACTTGTCCTCTCTCAACTTTGACCAATCAGTGTTCTTTGAGGGTGGATAGGGAGGTAACTGTTGTGTCTTTGCAAACTTATTTATAAATCTTAATTATTCTTATATTTCTAATCTCAAAGCTAAGCATCCCTTGCTCCTATTCCACTTATACCTTCCTCCAGCCTTTTCCATTTTAAAAAAAGATTTTATTCATTATTTTTTAGAGAAAAGGTCAGGGAGGGAGGAAGAAAGGGAGAGAAATATCAATGTATGATTGTCTTTCACTTGCTTCCAGCTAAGGGCCTGGCTGAAGACCTGGCTTGCAACCTGGTTATGTGTCCTGACTGGGAATTAGACCATTGACTCTTGGGTTCACAGGCCAGAACTAATCCACTGAGCCACCAGCCAGGGCTCTTTTCCTTTTTTCATGTTCAATTTTAGTTTTTCCCTTCCTTAGCCTGGACCTACTGCCTCATTCTTAGTATTCCTCCTTCCTATAGCACATTAATATCACTTCCCTTCCCTACAGAGATCTCTTAACCATTTTTTCTTTTTACCTAGAGCTCCCACCTATAGTAATTATAGCTCACACATTGTTGATAGTGCTGTGGTGAAACATATTCACTAATTTGGTTCCTATTTTATTTTTATATTTTTCTCTATTTTTTTCTAATTCAACTTCCTTATTTTAGTTTTTTACATATGTATGTTTGTTCTCTCACACAGTATCCAAATATAGCTATATACATATATGAACATACAAGTATATATGCATATGTATAATTTCTGCTTAGGCTTAATACTGTACACTTGCTCTTTCTTGCTGCATTCTGATTCTTTTCCCCATTTCTATATAAAACATAAATTTTGCTTTGTTTCTCTCATTTTGTCATTGCCCTGCCACTTCTCACTACTATCATTGCTCCTCCTTCCCACGTCTCAAAAATCATTTATAATTCAGTCAACTCAATTGCTTTTCCTCTTTTACAATAATCTTAATCTATTTACATCCTTATTAATACTGATCCATGTGTAGTTAAGAGTGTGATTGAGGTTTGGAGTTTATTTGAGGGAATTAGTATTTACCTAGGCTCATATGCAGTAGAAAGTGTGATTGAGGGTGTAAGATATTTTTGAAGGTATGGTTATTTTGCCTGCACTGGTAGCTCTGTTTTAGTAACAGCTCAATAAAAATATATGAGAGGTGGTGGAAAGAATAAATCTCCATTAGTTAGCCATAGAGAAGGAATGACCAATGAGCAACACATCATCCTAATGCAAAATGCAACCAGAAAACACATATGAATGGCATAAAGGACAGCCCAAGTGCAGCAACTTCAGGAAATCTAGGAGACTGCACCACTGAATCCCACAGGACTCTGACCATAGAAGTCTATACCACAAAGGCAGAGAGTCAAAGCATGTAATTCTAAGAAAGTAGAAACAAGTAAAAAGAAAAACTTAAAATAGGGAGAAAAAGAAATACCTTACCAAAAGAAAAGGAGGACTCCCCAGAAAGACTGCTAAATCAAATACAGGCAAACAACCTATCAGACATGGAATTCAAAATGATGGTAATAAGAAAGATCAATGAGTTCAGCAAGCTCCAAATAACTAAAAAGAACTCCAGGGGAACTACAAACATCTTGGAGGAAGCTGCCAGGAACTTACTAAGAACTATACCAGCATTAAAAGGGACATAGAAATCATCAATAAGAAACAGGAGAAAATGAAAAATACCATTTCTGAATTGAAGAACTCAATAGAAGGAATCAAAAGCAGACTAGAAGAAGCAGAGGACTGGATAATGAATTGAAGATCAATGAAGAAAAAAATTCCTAGACAGTGCAACAAAACAAAAAGAAAAAAAGAAAAAGAATGAATAGGTACTAATAGAGCTGTAGAGCAACATGAAACATAATAATATCCATATCATAGGGATGCCAGAAAGAGAAGGGGGACAAAGGATAGAAAACCTGTGTGAAAAAGTAATAGAAAACTTTCTGAACTTGGTGAGAGATAAAACTATGCAAGTCCAGGAAGCACAGAGGGTCCCAATGAAGATTAAATCAAACAGGCCCAAACCAAGATAAGTCATAATCAAAATAGCAACATTCAAAGGCAAATAGAGAATCCTAAAGGCAGCAAGAGACAAAGAGCTAATAATATACAAGGGAGCTCCAATAAGGCTATCAGCCAATTTCTCAACAGAAAGACCATAAGCCATAAGAGAATGACAAAAAATATCCCAAGCAATGAAAAGCAAAGGCCTACAACCAAGCCTGCTTTACCCAGCAAGGTTCTCATTCAAAATGGAAGGTGAAATAAGGAGAATCCAAGACAAAAGAAAGTTAAAAGAATACATCTCCACCAAACCAGCATTGCAAGGGATGCTGAAGAGACTACTATAAGAAGAGGAAGAAAGAAAGAAAGTAACAGGTACAAAAGCAAAAGAAATCACAACCAATAAGTACCTATCAATAATAACATTAAATGTAAATGTGTTAAATGCTCCAGTCAAAAGACATAAGGTAAGAAAACGGGGCCCACATTTATAATGTCTACAAGAGACCAACCTGAGAACAAAACATATACATAGAGTGAAAGCAAAAGGATGTAAAAAATGTATTTCGAGCAAAGGGACATTTTTTAAAAAGCTGGGGTAGTAATACTTATATCTGACAAAATAGATTTCATAACAAAGGCCATAAAAAGAACCAAAGAAGGGCATTTTATAATACTTAAGGGAACAATCAATCAAGAAAACATAACCCTTGTAAGCATACTCACCCAATATAGGAGCACACAAATATATAAGAAAAATTTGGAGGACTTCAAGAAGGACATCTACAGCAACACATTCATTATAGGGAATTTTAACACCTCATTATCAGCAATGGACAGATCTTCTAAGCAAAAAACAAAAACAAAAACAAAAAACCCCACCAAGGATATTGTGGCATTGAATAACACTCAAGATCAAATACACACGTGCACACACACACACACACACACCCATCACCTCAAGGGAGTACAATATATTTTCTTTTTAAATGCATATGGAACATTCTCAAAGATAAAACACATGGTGGGATACAAAACAAGCCTCCACAAATACAAGAAAATTGATATCATACCAAGCATCTCAGATCACAATGACTTGAAACTAGAAACCAAGCTTAAAGAAAAGCCCCCAAATCATTCAAATCCATGAAGACTGAATAGCACACTATTAAATAATGATTGACTTAACAATGAGATCAAGGGAGAAATCAAAGAGTTTCTGGAAACAAATGAAAATGAACACACAGCAGTCAAAAATCTATGGGACACAGCCAAGGCAGTCCTGAGATGGGAAGTTTATAGCAATGCAGGCCTACTTAAAATGATTAGAAGCTCAAATAAACAACCTAACAATTAAGCTATAAGAACTAGAGGAACAACAACAACAGCAAATAAAGCCTAGAGCAAGTACAAGAAAGGAAATAATCAAGATCAGAGTAGAATTAAATGACATATAGTCTAAAAGAATAATTCAAAGGATCAATAAATCCAGGAGCTCATTCTTTGAAAGATATATGAGTCAACAAGCCTTTACCAAGATTCATCAAGAAAAAAATAGAGGACCCAAATGAATAAAATCAGAAATGACAGAGGAGAAATCACAACTGATACCACAGAAATACAAAGGATTGTAAGAAATTACTATGAACAGTTACATGGCAAAAAAATCTGGCAACATGAGTGAAATAGGCAAATTTCTGGAAATATATAATCTTCCAAAGCTGAATCAAGAAGAAGCAGAAAGCCTGAATAGACTGATAACTAGTGAAATTGAAGCAGTAATTAAAAAAAACTCCCAGTGCCCAAAAGCCCTGAGCCAGATGGCTACACAGGTGAATTTTACCAAACATGTAGGGAAAAACTAACTTCTATCTTTCTCAATTTATGCCAAGAAATCCAAACTCTTTCTATGAAGCCAAGATTATTTTAATCCCAAAACCAAGTCAAGACACAACAAAGCAAGAAAACTACAGGTCAATATTACTAATGAACATAATTCAAAAATCTTCAACAAAATATTGGCAAACTATAAAACTGGATCCAGCAATACATTAAAAGGATCCTACACCATAATCAAGTGGGATTCATCCCCAGGATGCAAGAATGGTACAACATTCACAAATCAATAAACGTAATACACCATACAAACAAAATGAAAGACAAAAACCATATGATCCTATCAATAGATTCTGAAAAAACATTTGATAAAGTACAGCATCCATTTGTGATTAAAAAAATGCTCAGCAAAGTGGGAATAGAGGGCATATACCTCAATAAAATAAAGGTCATATGTGAGAAACCAGCCAACATCATACTCAATGGGCAAAAACTAAAAGCTTTTCCCCTAAGATCAGAAACAAGACAAAGGTGGACACTCTCTACACTTCTATTATTTTGGAAGTTCTAGTCATAGCAATCAGATAAGAAAAAGGAATCAAAGCAATCCAAAAGGGAAAGGAGGAAGCAAATATGTAATTATTTGCACATGACATGATAGTATAGGAAAAACCCTATGGAATCCAACATAAAACTACTTGACCTAATAAGTAAATTTGGCAAAATAGCAAGATACAATGTCAATATCCAGAAATAAAGGCATTTTTGTATACCAACAATGAAACATCAGAGAGAAAAACTAGGAAATGAATCCCATTTACTATAGCAACAAGAAAAATAAAGTACCTAGAAATAAACTTAATCAAGGAGGGAAAAGACCTATTCTTAGGAAACCACAAAAACTAAAGAAAGAAATCAAGGAAGATACATATAAATCAAGGAAGCATATACCATGCTCATGGATGGGGAGAATTAACATCATTAAAATGGTCATACTACCCAAAGCAACCAATAGATTCAATGCAATTCCTATTCAAATACATATTTTGCAGATTAAGAAAAAATACTTCAAAAATTTATATGGAGCCAGAAACAACCCCGATAGCCACAGTAATCTTGAGAAAGAAGACAAAGTAGGAGGAATCACAATACCAGATATAAAACTATATTACAAATCCATTATAATCAAAACAGTCTAGTATTGGCATAAAAAATAGACATATAGATCAATGGATAGAATAAATAGCCCAGAAATATACCCAAGTTTCTATGGTCAACTAATTTTTTACAAAGAAGGAAGTAGCATAAAATGGAGTGAAAATAGCCCCTTTAATAAGTGGTGTGGGGAGAATTGGGCAGGCACATGAAAAAAAAAAAAAAAAAAAAAATGAAACTAGACCATCAACTTACATCGCACACCAGAATAAACTCAAGATAGATAAGACTTAAACATAAGCTGTGCCACCATAAAAGTTCTAAAGGAAAACAGGTAATGAAATTTCAGATATCCCATGCAGCAATATTTTCACTAATACCTCTCCAAGGACAAGGGAAATAAAGAAACAAATAAACAATTAGGAGTACATCAAAATAAAATGTTTTTGTTCAGCTAAAGAAAACCTCTGCAAACTAAAAAGGGAAACATCTCTATGGGAAAACATGTTTTTCAATGACAACTCAGACAAGGGTTTAATCTTTAAAATATATAAAGAATTTATATGACTCAATACCAGAAAGACAGACAACCCAATTTTTAAAAAAGGGCAAAAAAGCTAAACAGACTCTTCTCCAAGTGTATAATCAATGGGCCCATAAGTATATAAAAGACTGTTCAACATCACTAGCCATCAGAGAGACTCAAATTAAAAGCACGAGATACCACCTCACCCTGGCCATTATTAGCAAATCAACAAACAAATGGTGCGGATGAAGATGTGGAGAAAAGAGAACCTGAGTGCACTGTTGATGGGAATACAGACTGGTGCAGCCGCTATGGAAAACAGTATGGAATTTCCTAAAAAAACTAAAAATGGAACTGCCTTTTGACCCAGCAATTTTACTGCTAGATCTATACCCAAAGAACCCTGAAACACCCCAATTCAGAAGAATCTATGTACCCCTATGTTTATAGCAGCACTATTCACATTATTAGCCAAGTACTGGAAATAGCCTAAGTGCTCATCAGTGAATGAATAGATTAAAAAAGAAACAACAAAAAAACAAAACTTTTGTACATTCAACACAGTGGGATACTATGCACCAGAAAGAAGGAAAGAACCTCTTTTTGAGATAACATGGCTAGAACTAGAGAATATTCTGCTTAGTGAAATAAGCCAGGTATCAAAAAATACCATATGTTCTCACTTAATACAGGAAACTAATGAACAAAGCAAACCAAACCAAACAAACAAACAAAAACACAGATGAGCAGAACAGAACCAGAGACAAGGGGGAAAAGGAATAGAATGATGGAGATCAGAGGGAAGAAGGGAGTGGGGAGAAAAGGGTTAGGATTTAGTCAAGAAACCAAAGTGAAAGACCCATGTACATGGGACAAGGAGTTGGGGATTGACTATGAGAAAGGGGAGGTGGGATATTAGAGAACAATGAGGAAAAGATGAAACAATTGTAATACAATGATGCCAAATTTGTTTTTAAAAAAGAAACCAGGCTCACAACAAGGGACGTGTGCAGCCCCAGTAGAGCTATGTCCCTTACAAACCTTTAATTTATTAGATTAGTTAAGGTCACTAAAAAGCAATATCTATCACTCAAACTCTAAGTAGGTCTCTAGATAAAGTAGAAAAAGAGCCAATGGAAATTAACCCATACAATGTCATAAATGATTAGAAAGTTTGGGTGTGTAATTAATGGCTATGAAAAGTTATGAAAATATGCAAGACAGGGGAAATGCAATGAGCAATAGAAAATAAAACCTAGAATATAATAGAACCCCAGTGACTTTTATTTTACCGTAATTTTTAGTTTTATTTTTTTGCCTTCTTTTGTTGTTGTTTTTACAGTTGTCCCAATTTTTCCCTTTTGTTCTCCCCAGCTGTGCCCACCTCACCCACCAGAATAATCAACTAAACACTAGCTGGAGAGAAGCCTTGCAACAATAGAATAAAACTTGACTTAGGGTGGTGAACACACAAGACAGTGTACAGATGATGAGTTGTGCAATTGTTCTCCTGAAACCTGTATAATTTTGTTAACCAGTGTTACCCCAATAAATTCAATAAAAGGGAGAAATCTTAAATAAAGTTAGATGAGAGGATTTTGCTAAAATGAAGGTATAAATCATTGTATCAGATGGAAACTAGAGCTGTGTGGCAATGGTGAGATCATAAATTTTTAAATTGTGAACTAAACCAGAAACTTGATTGCAAGAGAATTTCCTATGTAGACTAAATTTAGGTACTGGAGTACAAAGAGCATTACAGAATGAAGGTATAAAATATAAGACTCACACAGGAAACAGAAATCCTGACTATACATGATGCTATGAGGTATAATAATTAGTTATGAATGTGGGGTGTGTGAGGGAATAAATTAAGGTCTGTGATTGAGTGGTTGTTCAGACTAGCATGGTAAAAGGAAATAAGGTACAGTCTAGGGGTAAATACAAAACTTAAGGAAAAACTTAAGAGTATAAAACCACTTTATTAGCAGTGAGTTTTCCAGAAATCATTCTGGAGAAATAAATAATGACCAGATCTGCAAGGAAATGTCACAGTTAAAAAAAGGAAAACAAAAAACAAGATGGGGACAAGAATATGGGTTGTATGCTGACCGTAAGTGTTAAAGCTGATTGGTGGAGTTATGATGAATAACAATATGGAGCCTGGTATGTCATAGGTGCTTAGCAAAACTACAGAAAGTATACATAAGTGAACAGATTAAATCAGCCCCAAGTTTGAAAATAAGAATTTTATATGAAATTTTAATTTAGTTTCTAGAGGCAACCATGTAGATGAAAGAGACTAAATATTACCATTGATCCTACATTTGGTATTAAAAAGGAATGTCTAAGGTGGGAGAATGTCGATCAAAGAGAAGGATTTCTGAAACACTTACTAGGAGAAACATGAATACATTTTCCTTATAGAATTCTACATAAGGTGTGTGATCAAAAACAAAGGGTGGGCCAAGAAGAAGACAGAGAAATGGGATCATTTCACCTTTCTCCATGGGCATTAAATCAGCAGTGGAGCTTCTCATAGGCTGGAAAAGCTTGATCCTTTTTATCTGATGACTCCTGTTAAAGAATCAAATCTTTATTTCTTATCTAAAATTTTAAGCTAGAAAATTTTGAAGGCCTGAACTTTAAGCTATTAAAATGGATAAAACTAGTAAAGTTATCTTGGAATTAAAACTAAAACAGAGGGCTTCCAGCCAAGATGGAGTTGTAAGTAGACACACTATGTCTCTCTTCACAACTAAGAAGGAACACGACTATTCAAAACTATAAAAAAAAAAATCAAAAGATCCAGAGAATCAAACTGAATGGCATCCAACAAAGAAATAAAGTACAAGTACTCATCCAGAGAGGAAGGAATGGTGGGCCCTGGGGAAAAGGATGAAGTGTGGCAGCACCAGTGGTGACAGCACCATGGATAGTGGCACCAGCAACAGTGGTGGTGGCAGTAACAACAGCAGCCACAGCACCAGCAGTGGTGGTGGCACTGGAATGACAGGAGCACTTTTGCTGGTGGCACTAATGGAGGTGTTGGCAACTGATTGTGAAAACAAGTGGGGATTGGGGCGTCAGAAGAAACTGCCCATCTCTCAGAAGAGTCCACTTGTTTAGGAGAAAAGGGAAGAATACTGAGAAAGCATCATTTTTCCCTCTCAGATCTCTTCTCCACATATAGGGACACAACATGGTGAAATTAGTTGCCACCTCACTGACCAATACTTAAGGTCCTACTCCTTATAACATAACAGGTGTGACAGCTCTACCTAAGACACAGAGGTTGACACTGTCTCCTGTTGAGGAGACAGAGAAGTATATGGCCCAAAAAAGGGAGGTTCCAGTGGGAAAACTAAGCCACAAGGAAATAGCTAACCTAACAGATGCAGAGTTCAAAACACTGGTGATTAAAATGCTCACAGACTTGATAGATATGCTTGAGTAAGGCAAACAGAGGAGGGAAGAAGCAAGATCTATGCTAAGTGAAACAAACGAATAGCCACATAAAACCAATGGTGAAAGGAAGGAAACTGGCATTCAAATCAATGATTTGGAACATAAGGAAGAAATAAACAGTCAACCAGTACATAATTATTTTTATTTAATTGTATTTGGCATATTTTTAATTTAGAATGCTATTTAACATAAATAATTTAAAATTAAGAAATAATTTTAAATTAAGTAAAATTAACTTTTACTACCACCCAATAACAGGTTTATTGCCATGGTTTCTTCTCCCTCTCTTTCTCATAATAATTTTCAATAGTATTTTGATATCTCATTGGATATTTATACTGTCACCAATTAAAATATCCCCTCATTATTCAACATTGCATACTTTTCCTGTTATATTTAATTAATAGTAAAAATAAGTCTTTTTAGGACTATATCCATGACTCTCATTCTAATTTTAAAGGTTAGATTATAAATAATTGTATCCTTTAAATTATATAAATACATAACAACTCTTACAATCAATTGCCAAATTATATAAATAGGAATAATTCTTTGGAATGCAGCCACAAGTGAAAGTGATGAATAACTCTGCCATTTTTTCAATCCTAAGAATATAAATAGTGTTTTCATATTTACTAATTAAGGGTAAAGAAGGTTAATTGCTTTTCTTTGGTAACTAATAAAATTTAACTAATTAGTTGATTTTTCATCCCTTCCTTCTCCAAGTATGTTAGTATTCATATTCTAAGGTAGAACATAATGTGTCAATGAAATTAATGTAAAAATATATGTCAAAAGACCTGGCCTTGAAACCTATTTTACCTACTTGTAAGAGTTTTTTCTAAATTTTGTACTAAACATTTATGTCCATAATAAGAATACTGTCAGCCATTTCTGAAATGCCTGGCATTTAATTCAGTTTCTATGACTATCAGGGGGTCAGAAAATGTTTATTGATTTGAGGAATGCCCTCAGGCAATTTATCTAATCTGAGCTTTATTTTTCTGTAAAATGAAGACACTGATGATAGTCTAAAGGTAACCTGGGTAGGACCTTAAGCTTTTCTATTTGTATTCCCTTTTTAAAATATGGTTTATTTATTTATAACAGTTGTAGATTTCTTCTAATTTTCTCTCTTTTCTCTTATGTATTGTTTTCTAACTACCTCTGTACAAGATCATCATATTCTGTCATTGACAAATATTTAATTTTTTATATATTTGCTTGGTAATACTTCTGGGTAGTGTTACAAATGCCAAAGAAAACTTTGTTGAAATGCTTCTTGGTACAATATTTAAACTATAAATTTACTTGAAAAAATGTCTACATTTAGTGAAAATAAGGTCATGATCTAACTTTCTAGTTATCTTTTGTTCTCTCTCTTTTATTTTAACTTCAGGGAGGAGGACATATTCCCCTGTCCATGGTGTACCATTTTCATTGGTCTGGTCAAGGCTCTGTACTCATTTCATTTTTGTTACATTCATAACAAATCTGTCCTCTACCCACATCCATGGACACCCACTCCAATGTATAAAATATGTATTCTTGAACATGTCTCCATTTTGCATTTTCCTTATATACACATATTTTACCCAGATTGCTTATTGCCTATTCCCCAAGACATTCATCTTTTTTGTTCCATTGCAAGTGGTACTTGTAAAGTATACATTTTAGTAGATATTACTGGAATGCAAAAACACTTGTATTTGTTGCCTTAGTTCCTTAAGTGATCATTTTTATTATAACTATAATTTTAAGTTCACTACCCAGGATTTTTTATTTATGCAATCATGAAATCTATGAATAATATATTTTTTATATTTGAAAATATTTTTATTATTGTGTCAACAAAACTCTTACAATTACAAAAATAGCAATTATATTTACTACTACCATTTTTATACTTTAAAGCAGTATGTTGAAATATCTGGTAGAATTTGATAATAGTTTAGAACAAAAAACATTTTCTAGCTATATCTATTTTGAAATATGGTTTTCACAATGATTACTGAATTTCAACCAAGATCCTTACCATTTTTTGTATAATTATCATTATTTTAACCAATTAGATATTAAGTACAAATCATATTCAATATTGTTTTAATTTTACAGATTTTTCCATGAGATCAGTTAAGTTATGATATAGTAAACGATGAAAACTTACACACCTACATTCCCTCAGATTTTTCAAGTTAAACATTAAAGAGAAAAACAATAGTCTCTTCTTACTTTCAAAAATATTGCCATCCACTGAGGGCTGAACCCTACACACTCATAAAATAAAGATTTCACATTTTATGTCCCACACATTAAGCTGTTAACCAAATCATGTACACAAGTGTCTAGAAGTGGAACTTCTGAGAGGTTGCAAGCACCTTCATTAGTGACAACTCTAAGATGCTCTGATACTGTCATCATGTGATATAAAAATTATAAATATGCAATTTACATATTTATGTACATAAATAAAGTACATTTTAGATTATCTCTTACATGTGTAAGAAAAAATTGTAAAATATTTAGTCATTACTCATCACTTATTATAGTAATTCATTAAATATCTGCTATAAGTTCTGATAAAGGGTTTAAGTTTAATTCCATTCTTCATGAATTTTAACATGCCTACAAGATGGGATCTCACCAGTTAAAAATTAGTATACCAGGAGAAAACCTCTTTTAAATCTTGATGTTGCTTGACAATGGTCACAATTACAATGACAGTAAATATCCATGATGGCCTTACTAGCCATCAGTATAACTTGAACCTATTTGACATACTGCCCCAAAAGTAAGAGAGAAAAAAAATCATTACATAATTTACTTAACTCCATCCATATAGCACATATTTAAATAACTTTTAAAAACCATTACAATCTTTCTTAGATAAAATTTTCTAATTTGCCCTGAAAAGCACATTTTTATTTTCATTTTTAAATTCAGTAACGCTGAGAAAATATTAATACTATTAAAAACAGAATCCTGCTTAGAAGACAGGGCTGTAGCAGTTGTTACTCTGCTTATGCTCCATCCAGCCAAACTCGGATCCAAGGGAACCCATTGCCATTTATCTACTTCCATCTGCAAGTAGTTTGAAAAATTCATCTGCTGTGTGAGTGTTGTTTCTTGGGAACTAATACTGAAGGAAAAGGACATTGTTTCCTTCTGGATCCACCAAACCCCAAGTAGAGGACTTGAGGATATTATGCGCTACTTCTACTGAAAGAATTAATTCTTGTTTTAACCCTGATACTTAATCAGTCCTGGATTTAGCTGTGTTTATATGCCACAAAGAAGACAGTCACTGCATCTTAAAAGCAACAGAGAAAAAATAACCACTGAATATATGTATCTTCTTGTAATAATGTATAAGGCCCTCTGGGTAAAAATATGTATATTATGAGAACACTGATACACAAAAAGGCATCATGACTGCTTCCTGCAGCTGATCAAGAGCCTGTCAGGAGAAAACCAGTATTATCTACACCACAATTGAATTCTGTACCCTTTAGCCACAGCATGGCTATCTTATCTCACAGCTGGAACATTAAACTTAATACACAGTTCCAGGAGTTTATCCTTAACAATGCCATTAGCTAACAGTCCAACACATAACTGTGTTGTTATGTGAGATTATTTACTTGAATGTCCTCATTATCAGAAGCATACAACCCAGGCAATTATTGATGTAGAGATTTTAATTTGTCTTCAATTAGTTTACTTTTATGATAGTAAAATAGGATAATAAAATGTGCATCCATGTAGAATAATTAGAGAACACCTGGTCTATATAGATGCATAGTGTAAAGAGAACAAGTAAGGTAAGTGTATTAGTTTCCAAACGCTGCTATAAGTTACTACAAACTTCAAAAATTAAAACACCACTGTTTTAATTTTCAGTAAAACATTTACTGTTACAATGCTGAAGGTCTGCAATCCAAACTTTGTCAGTAGAGAGGCGTTCTTTCTGGAAGCTCTAGGGAAAATGTTTCTTCACTTTTACAGCTTTTTGATGCCACCACAGTCTTTGACTAAAGGTTCTATTCTCTTTATCACTCTGTCTTCTGCTTCTATCATCATATCTCTTTCTTCTAACTCTCAAGTCTCTTGTCCACCTCCTATAAGGACTTGGAATGACATTGGATCCTTGTGAATAATCAGGATTATTTTCTCATCTCCAAATTCTTAATATTATATCTGAAAATTCACTTTTTCCATGTAAGGTAATATATTCCCAGGGCCCTGGAGTCATGATATGGACATCTTTAGGGTAGTTATTCTGCCTACTAGAGTTAAACATATAAAAAGCTAGCATTTTTGTGGGTGCATGGTAACAAACTATTACCACATTTTGTTTGGGTTACAGATGAGTCATTTTTATCATTCAAGTGGCAAATGATAAAATAGGAGCATTTTATTATATGGTTTAATCAAAAGTATATCATCTTTGAAGTCAGAAAGTCCTGTTTTCATAGTTCGGCTTTTCTATTCAACTAGTCCCCAATGAGTTATTTAACTTCTCTGGTCCACAGTTCTGTCATCCATAAGGTAAAAGCAATAATGTGTCTTGAAAATTGTAAATAATTTTATCTTGTAAATTATATAGATTAAATGAATTAGTATATTTAAAATTCCTGACACACTGAATGTAGATGGTACTTAACAAATGGTGGTTACTTTAATTAAGATAATTATTATAGTCAAATCGGAAGCCCCTGGTATCACTCTTTTTCCCCACTGTCTTTATTTCTTCAATGAGGGTGCTCCTCTGATCACATTTTTAAAAACATTGTCAAATACATGGACAGCAGGGTGGGGATTGACTGTGGTAGTGGGGTTGGGTAGTCAAGGCAATGGAGAGTAATGGGGAAAAATTGGGACAACAATAATAGAATAACTATATATAAATTTTAAAAAACAATGTTATCATTTTCCCCAAATTTGATTAATTTGAAATCTAATCACATTGTATGTATTGGACCAGACATCCAAGTTCATGTCTCTCACTGGAGCACCAAGGCAACATGCTCACCATCCAAACAGGCTTCCCTGGCCATCCATGGTCTGCTTTGTTTAATCCTTCCATGCTCCCCACTGCGAGAGGGTTTTCATTTTTAGTTTATATAAATAATGCTGAAAAAAATGTGTACATGGAAAGATATTCCAATTATATATCTTTGTCAATGCACTTATTTATATTAAGTCTGTAGAGGTAAACACAAAATGATGTGTTCACTACAGAGTCTAAGTTTTAAATAGAAATTACTGATTCCTCCTGAATCATCTGCTAAAAATCTATACTAGTTTATTCCTTGGCAAATTTAGTCTCAACTATTCTCCATGAAGAGTAGATGGAATTTAGGAAAAACAGTCTACAAATAACCATGATGGAAAAAAATCCTAATTTTATAATCAGGAGCCAATTAATAAGCAAACTGTAGGTTTTAAAAAGCCATCTTATAGTTGATATTCTCACAGAATCTGTATCAAAATTTCATTGTAATATTTAGATCTAAAGAAAAGGTTCTGATGGTATATACAACGTCATTGTATTTGGTTAAAACAGATTTGTTTCCTTCACGCATCCTTCCTTTCAACCTGTTTCTTCCTTTTCAATGAGCTGGATGTAGTCCACCTATTATGCGACAACTATCAAGTCTGTGTTTAGCCTGGAAAGCAGACCATGTAGGGACTTGAATTTAGCCAACTAGTTACACAGTTTTTGGAAATGCTAAAAAACATGGAAAGATGAAGTACCCAGACATAAATCATCTGCAAGTCACTCCTCAAACTAGGGGTACCAAGGCAGGAAGAGAAAATAATATTGGAGTCCAAAAGACAGGGTTAGTAAAATGCTGAAACCCCCATGGACAGTTCTGCCCAAGGGACCAGCAGGTGAGCCATGTCATAGTGGCCACTAGCTGGGAGCTGGAACTCTGGAGGAGTTGGCAGTATGAGCTGACAGGTAGAAATGAGACCATTCAGGAAAGAACTGGTGGCAAGATGGGGTTGTCTAAAAAGAATGGGAATAATGAGGAATAGCCACTGCTAAAGATTCTATCTTAAGCAGCGACTGAGAATTAGCCTTGCTGCCTTTACCCCACTCTAACTTTCTGCCACTCAGGTCAACAGAACATAAATTGTGAGTGGATATCAGCAGACAATGGAATTGGGAAATGTAATTTTCAAAGATCAGTCCTCTGCTATAAAGAGAATAATGGGGTGAAGAGTAGGCAACATGGCTAGAATAATGACCCAGAAAAGATAAAAGTAAGTATTAACCTTAAATAATTGTGATTTGCTCTCCTGTTTATTTCCCATTGTGTTGAAGAAACAATTGCTGACAGTCTCTAATATGCATTGCTATCATGACTATTAACTTACCCTACTGTTGGATATAAATCTAACCACTCTGTGAAGTGTTTAGTCCCATTAATAAAAATTAACTTAGGCCATTTTCATGCACTGGAGCAGTGACCATTTCAGCCTGGCAAAATGGTTAACCTCTTTATTTTGATAATTAAGACACTATCCTTGTCTCAGCTGCAATTGTCAGAAAACATGCATGTGGCAATCCTCAGTAAAATCAATACCTCATTCACATTTCCTCTAACAGGGTTTATAACAATTGTGAGGTATCAGGAGACTGGTTTTGTTAGTCTTTTCAAGGAAGGAGAACCAAAGATCAAAGATTTTGACTAACTTCACCTGAGTCAAGATCCAAAAGCCGGTTTATAAAATTAATTAAATAAGTGGCTATGATTGGATAAGTATTTCAGGAACACAATGAAAAGGCAACTACTATCATAAACAATTCTGGCTTTTGCAAAAACACCATGTAGTTCTTTTTACAGATAAATTAGAAAGATTTAAAAAACTAACTTGAATAAACATACTGATACACTGATTATGTGAATTCAATATGAGAAGTGAATGATTACTATCGGGGAAACTTACTTAGAAAAAAATATGTATGTGCTTGCCTTCTATTTAAGAAGTATAAAATAAATAATATAGCACTTATCGACTTTTACAGATTTTTTTCTTCCTTAGATTACTACACCAATATCTTAAACATTTCAAAAAACAAAATTGTTAAATGGCAAATTATCTTGAGTTTACTTTTCTTTTTCTTTTTTTAATTTAATTTTATTGTTTTTGTATTATATCCATCCCTTTTTACTCCCCTCAGTCCCCTTCCCACCCACCTGCTCCCCCACAAAGTCAATCCCACTTATTGTCCTTGTCCATGGTTCTTCCATACTAGGTTCTTGTCTAAAGTGCTCCCCTTCTTTGACTCTTCCTCTCCCTCCCCCACCCATACCCCCTGTTCCCCTCCCCATTGAAGGCCTATTCACATTATTCATATATCTGATTCTGTTTGCTTATTATTTTTCTTGTTCATTATTGACCTGGAATGTCAATCCAGGGTAAGATCATATGGTATTTGTCTTTCACTGAATGGCATATTTCACTAAGCATAGAACTTTCAAGTTCCATCCATGTTGTTGCAAAGGTTAGGAGTTCCTTCTTTCTTTCTGCTGTGTAGTATAACATTGTGTAAATGTACCAAAATTTTTGGATCCAATCATCCACTGATGGGCATTTAGACTGGTTCCAATATTAGTATATTGTAAATAACACTGCTATGAACATAGGTGTATGTAGGTTCTTATGAATTGGTGTTTCAGGATTCTTTAGGTATAGTCCTAGTAGTGGAATTGCTGGATCAAAAGGAAGTTTTATTTTTAGTTTTTTAAGGAAACTCCATACTGTTTTCCATAGTGGCTGCACAAGCCTACATTTCCACCAGCACTTCACCAGGGTTCCACTTTCCACGCATCCTCACCAACACTTATTGTTTGTTGATTTGTTGATGATTGCCATTCTGACAGGTGTGAGGTGGTATCTTATTGTGGTTTTAATTTGCATCTCTCTGATGGCTAGTGATATTGAGCATTCTTTCATATGCCTCTGGGCCCTTGGTATGTCTTCCTCAGTGAGTTGTCTGTTCAGATCCTTTGCCCATTTTTTAATTGGGCTGTCTGTCTCCCTGGTGTTGAGTTGCATTAGTTCTTTATATATTTTGGAGATCAAACACTTCTCTGAGGTATCATTGGCAAATATGTTTTCCCATACAGTTGGTTCCTCTTTAATTTTGCTGGTGTTTTCTTTAGCGGAACAGAAACTTTTCAGTTTGATATAGTCCTATTTGTTTATTTGTTCTTTGAATTCCTTTGCCCTTGAAGAAGTATCAGTAAACATATTTCTGCGTGGGATATCTAAAATTTTACTGCCTATATTTTTCTCCAGGTCTTTTATGATGGCACTGCTTATGTTTAAGTCCTTTATCCATCTTGAGTTTATTCTGGTGTATGGTGTAAGTTGGTGGTCTAGTTTTATCTTTTTGCATGTTGATGTCCAGTTCTCCCAACACCATTTGTTGAAGAGACTGTTTTTACTCCATTTGATGTTCCTTATCCCTTTGTTGAATATTAATTGACCATAGAGTCTTGGGTTTATTTCTGGTCTCTTTATTCTGTTCCATTGATCAATATGTCTATTCTTATGTCAGTACAAGACTGTTTAGATGACAGTAGCTTTGTAGTATAGTTTGATGTCCGGTATTGTGATTCCTCCTACCATGTTCATTTTTCTCAAGATTGTTGTGGCTAATTGTTGGCATTTTTGGCTCCATATAAACTTTTGAAGTATTACTTCTATTTCTGTGAAGTCTGTCATTGGTATTTTAATTGGGACTGCATTAAATCTAGATTGTTTCAGGTAGTATGAACATTTTAATGATGTTAATTCTTCCCATCCATGAACATGGTATATGGTTTCATTTATTTGTATCTTCTTTGATTTCTTTCTTCATTGTTCTGTAGTTTTCTGATTACAGGTCTTTTACCTACTTAGTTAAGCTTATTCCCAGATACTTTATTTTTCATATTGCTATGGTAAATGGGATTTGTTTTCTCACTTCTATTTCTGATGTTTCATTATTGATATACAAAAATTCTTTTGAGTTCTGAATATTGACTTTATATCCAGCTATTTTGCTAAATTTGCTTATTAGGTCAAGTAAGTTTTGGTGGAGCCTACCGGGTTTTGTGTGTATACTATCATATCATCTGCAAATAATGACAGTTTGACTTCCTCCTTTGCAATTTGGAGACTTTTGTTTGCTTTTTCTTCTCTGATGGCTATGGCTAGAACTTCCAAGACAATGTTGAACAGAAATGGTGAAAGTGGACAGCCTTGTCTCATTCCTGATCTTAGAAGGAAAGCTTTGAGTTTTTGCCCATTGAGTATGATGTTGGGTTCAGGTTTCTCATATATGGCCTCTATGATGTTGAGTTATACTCCCTCTATTCTCATTTTGTTGAGAGTTTTTATCATAAATGGTTGCTGTACTTTATCAAATGCTTTTTCAACATCTATTAATATGATCATATGGTTTTTGTCTTTCATTTTGTTTGTATAGTGTATTACATTTATTGATTTACAAATGTTGTACCATTCTTGCATCCCTGGGATGAAACTCACTTGATCATGGTGTATGATCTTTGTAATGTACTGCTGGATCTGGTTGGTCAATATTTTGTTGAGAATCTTAACATCTATGTTCATCAGAGATATTGGCCTATAGTTTTCTTTCTTAGTTGTGTCTTGACCTGGTTTTAGGATTAGAATAATATTGGCCTCATAGAAAGTGTTTGGGAGTCTTTCCACTTTCTGAATTTTTTGGTATAGGTTGAGAATGATAGGAGTTAGTTCTTCTTTAAATGTTTGGTAAAATTCAGCTGTGTATCTATCCGGTCCAGGGTTCTTGTGCTTTGGGAGATTTTTTATTACTTCTTCAACTTCACTAGTTGTTATTGGCCTATTCAGGCTTTCTATTTCTTCTGGATTCAGTTTTGGTAGATTATACATTTCCAGAAATATGTCCATATTACCCAGGTTTTCATATTTCTTGTCATATAGTTGCTTGTAGTAATTTTTTACAGTCCTTTGTATTTCTCAGTATCAGTTGTGATTTCTCCTGTCATTTCTGAATCTGTTTATTTGGGTCTTTTTTATCTTTTTCTTGATGAGTCTGGATAAAGGCTTGTCAATTTTGTTTATTTTTTTCAAAGAACCAGTTCCTGGACTTGTTGATTCTTCAAATTGAAGTCTGAGTTATTTAGTTCTGCTCTGATCTTGATGATTTCCTTCTTTCTACTTCCTCTAGGCTTTGTTTGTTGTTGCTCCTCTAGTTCTTACTGTATTACGATGTTTGTATAAACTTCTTGTGACCTTTTTAAGTATGCCTGTATTGCTATGAATTCCCCTCTTAGGACTGCCTTTGCTGTGGCCCATAGGTTTTCAACTGCCATATATTAATTGCCATTTGTTTCCTGAAACTGTTTGATTTCATCTTTGTTGTTATGAAAGATGATGTTAACCCATTCATTACCTAAAAGCATGTTATTCAGTCTCCATGAGTTAGAGTGTTTTGGGTTTATTCCTTTGAGATTAGTTTCTAGTTTCAAGCCATTGTGATCTGAAAAGATGCTTTGTATGATTTCAATTTTCCTGTATTTGTGGAGATTTGTCTTGTGACCTACCACGTGGTCTATCTTAGAGAATGATCCATGTGCATTTGAAAAAAAAAATGGTATTCTGCTCCTTTGGGGTAAAAGACTCTGTATACATCAGTTAGGCCCATTTCCTCTAGAGTGTTGTTCAATGCTACAATATCTGGTGATTTTTTGTTTGGAAGATCTGTCCATTGTTGATAGTGAGGTATCAAAATCCCCTACTATTAGTGTGTTGCTGTCTATATTTTTCTTAAAGTCCTCCAAGATATTCCTTATGTATTTCAGAGCTCCTACATTGGGTGCGTATATGTTTACCAGAGTTATTTCTTGATGGATTGTTCCCTTAATTATTTTGAAATGTCCTTCTTTATCTCTTTTTATGGCCTTCATTGTAAAATTTATTTTGTCTGATATAAATATTTCTACTCTAGCCTTTTTTTATGTCCATTTACTTGATATATATTTTTCCCTCCCTTCACTTTCAATTTGTGTTGCTCTTTTTTTCTGAGGTGGGTCTCTTGAAGACAGCATATATGTGGGTCATGTTTTCTTATCCATTTGATACCCTACATCTTTTGATTCATGCATTTAATCCATTTACATTTACATTATTATTGATTTATACTTATTTATTGCCATTTTCCCACTTTTTACCTGTGTTCCTCTTTGGCTCTATCTGTTTCTTAACTTTTTTTTTTTCAAACATGACCCTTTAGCATTTCTTTCAATGCTGGTTTGGTAGAGATGTATTCTTTTAGCCTTCTTTTATCTGGGAAACTCCTTATTTCTCCTCCCAATTTGAATGAGAGCCTTGTTGGGAGAGTATTCTTAGTTGCAAGCCTTTGTTTCCCATTGCTTGAAACACGTTTTGCTATTCCTTTCTGGCTTGTATTGTTTCTGTTGAATAGTCATTTGATAGCCTTATTGGAGCCCCCTTATATGTTATTTACTGTTTCTTTCTTGATGCTTTTAGAATTCTCTCTTTGTCTTTGATATTTGCTATTTTAATTATAATGTGTCTTGGAGTTGGTCTGTTTGGGTTGATCTACATTGGGACCCTCTGTGTTTTCGGAACTTTAGTAATATTTTCACTCATCATGTTGGAGAAATTTTCTATTATTACTTTTTTGAACAGGTTTTCCGTTCCTTGATACTCTTCTTCTGGTATCCCTTTGATATGGATGTTATTGCATACCATGTTGTCCTGCAGCTCTCTTAAAACATCTTCACTCTTGTTCAGCCTTTTTTCATTTTCTTGTACCATCTTGGAATATTTTTCTACATTGTCCCCCAACTCACTGATCTGGTCCTCTGCTTCCTCTAGCCTACTGTTGATTCCTTCTACTGTATTCTTCAATTCAGAAATTGTATTCTTCATTTCCTCCTGTTTCTAACTGATAGTTTCTAAGTCCTTTTTAATGGCAGTGTAGCTCTCGGTAAGTTCATTGTAACTTCCCTGGAGTTCCTTGTAGTTCCCCTGATGTTGTTTATAGTTTTCTGTGAGCTGGCTGAGCTCATTGAGCTTCTCTATCATCATTCTTTTGAATTCCATACCTGATACTTGGTTTGGCTTTGTTTCCTTCCGTGATCTTTCTGGTGCTTTTTCCTTTCCTTTTGGTGATGTACTGATTCTTTTTCTCCTTATTTTAGGTGTTTGTTGTTGCTTGTTTTTTTGTTTGTTTGTTTGTTTGTTTGTTTTTTCTTGGATTAATCTGTTTTGCTTCCCTGCCTTTGTGGAACACCCTTCTGTGTTAGGAGCATTGTGGAGTTCAGTGTTGTAGTCTCTTAGATTTTTTCCACTTGTTCTTGGAGTGGCCTTTATGTTGTTAACTTGGACTGTCTGGTTGTATTTTGGAATGGTTGTGTATTTTGCTTCTTTTCTTCCAGTTGTCTGAGTGTATCCTTTCTTATACACTATTTTTGAGCTGCTCCTAAAGCAAATTCACCAGTCCAGGCAAAATAAGCAGATCTTCAGAGATATCTTTCTCCTTTAATCCCCTTTTTTACTGCCGATGAACATACTATATACCTATATCCTCCAATGTAAACCCTACTTTTTATCACAGCCTCAGCTGCAGCTAAGCCAGTCTTAGTAGGGATGTAGATATATGAAGACTTGTGTACACAGGAAGAATGATTAAGTTGACTAAAATACAGATAATTTTGAAGAGTGCTGAGGAGTAGCAAAAATAGCAGGGATATGACAGAGAAAACCAACTTATCTATTCTGTAGAAATGAGGGGGGGAATCAGAAACCATGAGGTATGAGAGAACAGTATAAGCCTATATATATAGTTGCCACATCTACCTCCCTGTTCACCCTTAATAATCCCTGATTGGTCCAGGTGGAGCCGGGGCCTGTGTGCATTTAGCAGAGAAAAAAATAAATAAATAAGAAAAGAAAAAGAAAAGAAAAGTAAAATATAAAGAAAGGGTTTAGGTGGCTGGGGAGGGGAGGAATACTTAGATTGAGGACTGGGAATGAGTTGTAGCAGAAGAGTGAGTAGACTTTTAATCAAGGGTAGGAGGGTGGTCTTAGGTATTTAGGTGGATTGAGATAGGGGAAGAGTAAAAATATGTGAGTTGGGATACACTATGGTATAAACAGTATTTACTTAAAATGCATGAATTGTGAGGCTTGGAAGTAACTTTTTAAAAGGATCCCTAACATATTAGGGATTAATATGTTACATATTAATCCATGTACATGTACATAGTTCATGTAGCTCTTGGTGTAACTCAGGTGCTTGAGATTAGCAGAGATCGATTTCCTGATTCTGCCTCTTTTCCTTGGTCAAGTCTCTGCAGTCAACAGTCTAGCTGTGTGGTCTTGGAGTGGCAGGGCCTATGATTGTCACAGTCAGGGCTGATTTCTGCCACCAGGTAGGCTGGGTATTCAGTAGCCTATCTGGGTTTCTGTGCTGCTGGTGTTTTGGGGCCCTCCCTTCTCTCACTGGTTTTGTGTGAAGATCTGCAGGGCGCTTTTGTGGTGTCTATGGCTGCTCCTCCCCCTCCAGCTCCTAGAGGAGGTTCCTGCCTGGAATGGGCACCTGGCTTCAAGGGGTGGTGGCCTATAACCTCACTAGCTCCTGTGATGGCTGGCCAACTCCCACAGCTCAGGGAAGAGTCAGCCTCTGTCTGATAATAGCACCTGGCTCCCCTGGGGCCTAAAGCCAACCCTCCAAGCAATCCAGCTCTTTGAGGAGTTTTTCACCACTGCCTCTGTGATGCGTGCCTTGCTCCCTAGAGGGTCCACAGCACAGCCTGTAGGCTAATGCTACTCCTCCCCACCTAGCTTCTTGAGGAGGCCTTTGTTGCCTACAATGGGTGTGCCAGTTGCACCAGCTACAAGTTCCTGACTCACAGTTTCAAGATTCTGTGGGAGCCTGTGGGCCAATGTGGGTGGACATGGCTGGACCCTCCCCTTCTTCAAGTCTTTGTAGAAGCCTGCATGCTGGTGTGAGTGTGCAGGGTTGGGCCTTCTCCCTCACCAGGGCTCTGAGCTGCCCTCTCTCCAGTAGCACAGTGGCACAGTTTTCAGCCCACTTGCAGCTCCAGCTGGTGCAATTCCTGGCTCCCCTGCTCCTGCCCCCTGTGGTTCTCTCCTCTTCTGCCTCTGGCCCAGTGAGGAGCTTCCTTTCTCTGTCTCCAGAGTGAGGCTCTCACACAGTCCCTCATTTCCTCTAGCATTTGCATTCACTGTCCACACTAGTCATCAGGGTGCCTGGAGCTGTCTTCAGTTAGATTCACCCCTCTGGGTAGAGCCACCACTGCCCAGAGCCAACTTTGGCCTGCCAGTGGATTTAGAACTGTCTCACCTGCTCTCCTGTAGGTCTCTGCAGCCTCTGGGCTGTGCTCCCCTGAGTCCAGATATTTACTGCTCCAATTCCTAGGGATCTGCAGACATCTTATGTTCCCTATCCTGTCCTCTAGCTGCTCTCACACTCAGAGAATACCATCAGCACTGCTGTCTACTCTGTCACCATCTTTTTTTTTTTTTAATTTTATTGTTGTTGTTGTTGTTATTTCTTCTTGATGGATCGTTCCCTTAAGTATTATGAAATGTCCATCTTTGTCCCTTTTTATGTCCTTCATTGTAAAATCTATTTTATCTGAAATCAGTATTGCTACTCCAGCTTTTTTTTCATGTCCATTTGCTTGATATATAGTTTTCCATCCCTTCACTCTCAATCTGTGTCGATCTTTTGTTCTGAGGTGGGTCTCTTGAAGACAGCATATAT
>PVIW01006545.1:0-85542 GCA_004026585.1 Noctilio leporinus
ATAGACCTTCAGTGGTCAGGGGAACGGGGTAGGGGGGAGGGAGAGGTAGAGGCAAAGATGGGGAGCAGCTTAGACAAGAACCTAGTATAAAGGAACCATGGACATGGACAACAGGTGGGATTGACTTTGGGGGGAATGGGTGGGTGGGTGGGGGGACAGAGGGGAGCAAAAAGGGGATGGATGTAATACAACAACAATACAATTAAAAATAATAGTAATAATAATAAACAAAATAGAGAGAAAATAAATATATAAGCAATATTTAGATTTCTAATTTTCAAATAAATGAAAATAAATTGACCTACAGTTAAAAAAAAAAAAAAAAAAATACTGCTCTGGCTGATGTGGTTTATTGGATGGGGTGATGGAGTGTAAGCCAAACAGTTACCAGTTCAATTCTCAGTCTGGGCACCTGCCTAGATTGCAGGCCATGTCTCCAGTTAAGGGCATGGGAAAGGCAACTGATTGATGTTTCTCTCCCCCTCTTTCCCCCTTTCTTTCCCTCTCTCTAAACATAAATTAATTAAAAAAAAACAACAAAAAACGATTTATATGAAGGCACAATTATAGCACAAGCTTAAAAAAACACCTGTGTGTATATGTTTTCTCTAATTTTTTACCACTTCCTAGTCTCAACCTAATTTTATTCAAGTATTATCCTTCCTTTTAACTCCTTTGGTTTCTTAATTCTTAAAAACTTAAGAGCACCCTGACTGGTGTAGCTCAGTGGATTGGACTTTGTCCAGCAGACTGAAGGGTCGCCAGTTCTATTCCCAGTCAGGGCACATGCCTGGGTTGTGGGCCAGGTCCCCAGGTATGGCACGTGAGAGGCAACTGATTGCTGTTTCCCTCACACATTATTCTTTTTCTCCCTTCCTTTCTCCCTCTCTTCCCCTCTCTAAAAATAAACTTTATATATATATATTCTCTGTATATATATATATATATATATATATATATATATATATATATATATATAAAGGATAAGAGCATTTCATGACCTGACATAAAGGATTGGATGCGATAACATAATTTCTATTATAAAAGTAATACACACAGCCCTGGCTAGTGGCACAATGGATACGGCACTGGCCTGTAAACTCAAAGGTCACTGGTTCAATTCCTAGCCAGAGCACATAACCAGGTTGCAAGCCAGGCCTCCAGCCAGGTCCGTGGCTGGAGGCAGGTGAACGGCAACCATACATTGATGTTTCTCTCCCTCTCTGTTTCTCTCCTTACCCCTCTCTCTAAAAATAATTTAAAAAATCTTTTAAAAAGTAATGCACACAGATACTAAACACTCTCAGCAGTACAGGAGGATATAGAATGAAGAGTAAGTGTCCCTCTGCTTCCCACCTCCTAGGCTTCTGTATCCTTGCAAGTGGGGAAAAGCATCAATTCATATACATAAAGCAGAACAGTGCTGGACACATGGAAAACACTGGCTACATGTTGATTTGATAAAAATTATGATTGCTGTCTTCAGTAGATATCATGCCTCAGAAAACTTGCGATGTCAGCCCTTATAAAACAACACATTCTTTTTAAATGTTGCAGTGGGTTCCATAATATGTACATCCTTTTTTTTTTTTTTTTTTGAATTTTTAAGGATTTTATTATTTTTAGAGGGAAGGGAATGGAGAGAGGCAGAGGAGAGAGACATCCATGTATGGTTGCCTTTCACCTGCCTCCAGCTACGGACCTGGCTGGAGACCTGGCTTGCAACTTGGTTATGTGCCCTGGCTGGGGAATCGAACCAGCAACATTTTGGGTTCACAGGCCGGTGCCTTATCCACCGTGCCACCAGCCGGGTGTACATCCTATTTTTAAACCATAGATGGTATCACCCTATATAGACTATTCTGTACTTGATTTTAAAATTTCTTAATATCTTAGAAGATTTACCATGACAACGTATAGTTATTCTCCATTTGTTTTAATGGTTTTGTAGTATTCCATGGTATGTATACATCCCATGCTTTATTTAACCAGTTTCTTCTTAATAGACATTTCAGTCCCTTGTTATAAAGGGTGGGGGCAGTAAGCACTCTGTACATATCCTTTGTGTACTTGCACAAGTTTAGCCATAGGATACATTTTTGTGTCAATGGATAAGTACGTTTATGATTTTTATGGATATCACCATTTTTTCTCCAAGTGTGCTACCTTTGCACCACACAATGAGGTGTAGTGCCCTTATAGTGACAGTGGTGACCAGCCAGTCTGCCTCATATCTTTGATATCACCATTCCTTTGATGACAAAACTGAGGTTCTGAGTGGAGAAGTGACTTGCCCAAAGACACACAGTTAAATTTTTTTTCCCTAAAATATTCACATGGTACAAAATTGAGAAGGAATAACATATAACAACATATCAGTTAGGACTAGGTTTGGCTGTATGCCACAGGAAAACCCCAAATAATGGTGATTTAATTACTCTCAGTTCTAGTCTCTTGTACAACCAGTGCCTGAGAATTAGGCAGTCCAGCGATGGTATGGCAGCTCCTGCCAGAGCTCTGCTCCACCACTCCAGGTCCTCATTGTTAAAGATGGCTGCTAGAGCCCTACCATCACATCTACATTCCAGTCAGCAAAATGGAGAAATGGATGAAGAAAATGGCCACAAAGGGCACACTCTAGCATCCTTATAAACCTGTTTATAATATATCTGAAGGCATTTTTATTTAGTCTTGTGGCCTAGTTATCCAGCTGCAAATGAAACTTGAAAATACAGTCTTTATTTTATTTTTATTAAGGGTTTAAAAGACATTTTTAGTATGTTTATTTTAGAGAGAGAGGAAGGAAGAGAAAGAAAGATAGATGTGAGAAACATCGGTTGGTTGCCTCCCATGTACTTTCTGACCAGGAGCCGCAACCTAGGTATGTACCTTGATGGGGAATCGAACCCCTAACGTTTTGGTGTATTGGACTATGCTCCAACCAACTGAGCCACACAGCTAGGGTATGGCCTTTATTTTTCAATAGGCAAGTTCTCAGCTAAAAATTGGGGCCCTCATAGTAAAAAAGAAAGGATTAAACAGATATTATAGTAAACTCCATTTATGCCATGGTTATATGTAAAAATTCAGCTTATCTCCTACCCCCAGTAGTCACTGTTAACATCTCTTTCATATCTGGAAAAAGACTCCTCTTTTTTGTTCACTTTTTTCCCCACTCAGCCAAGAGTTGCCATGACCTCCCTCCACTTTACCCTTAATAATTTGCCACTCTTCTGTCATTTGATTCTCACAGAAGCTATATGAAATGACTAGGGCAGATGTCATGACTCCCATTTTACAGATGACAGAAGCTGAAACTCAGAGAGGTAAATTGACTTCCTCTGTAGTTGCACACTAAAAAGGTGGAGCTGAGCCTCCTGTTGAGGAAGTACAAGGTGGACAGTGTTTCATAACTTCAAGGAGAAAGTCTCAGTTTGGTGCTAGTGTGTCTTTAACTCTTTTTACACATACTAAAAAGTCATTTAAATGAAAGAGCAGCCCTCAGGCTTAGAGCACTTTACAAGCAAAGTGTACTGCTAGATTCTAAGAACATTGTTTTGGCTTCATTAGACTGATATTTACATGAATGGTTTATATAAATAGTTTATTTGCAGTAAATAATCTTGGTTTCCTTTTCTTTGATAGTGTAAAGCTTATTTTGGAAGTAAATACCTCTACTTAAGAAAAAAAAAAAAAAAAGAGCCTATTTGAAGAAAAACATTAATTAAAGACCTGCCTCAATTTGAATGTAGATCCCACCACTTACTAACTGTTTGACATTGGATATGATACTTGGTCCTTCTGAACCTCAGTATCCTCATTTGAAAAATGAAGACAATAATTTTCCCCACCTCATAGGTTTTGCTATAGGATTAAGCGAAATCATGAATGTCAGCTGCTTAGCACGTTGGTGCGTAGTTCAGCCCTCATTAGTTGCTAACATTATAGTCACATTACTAACAACATTAATATTATTAATCTCAGTTTTGTCACAGCACCTCCTGGCTTCCTGGAGCAGGGAAAGTCAGTGGGCTGTAATTGCATAGATAGACATGACCCATTTGAGGGTCACTTCCCCTACCCTGGTGGTTGTCAATCACAGACAATTTTGTCCCCCAGGGAACATTTTTTATTATGACTGGGAGTGGTGGTGTCACTGACATGTGGTGGGTAGAGTCCAAGGATGATGCTAAGCATCCCACAACATAAGGGATGGTCCCCAGCCATGAAGAATTATCAGGCCTAGCATCAGGAATACTGCTGTTGAGAGAACCTCTCCCCCATGCTGCATCCTGCGCCTGTGCCTGTGTTTGCTTGAAGCAGCCAGTTCTTCAGCCAACTGACTATTTTCAAAAGAAACTTGAACTCCAAAGAGCTCAGTCTCACCTTCCTCACCCAGCAAATGGGAATGCCAAAGGCTGCCTTGCCTCTAGTCATTCCATCTCTTGATGGTTGAACTTCTTGGTCACTTCCCTGGTTTAGGCTGTCCCTACTGGTTTTTTCCTCTCTTCCCTGAGGTCCAGAGAAGCCCATCTGGTTTGCTATCCTCTATTTGCTTAATTTGTGATGGTTTTCATTCCCAGAGTAACCTTTGGGGCCACATAGTCACCACCTAAAACCCTACTAAGTAAAGGAGGCAGAGAAAGGGAAAGATGGGGAGAGAAGCTGAACTGCCAGCATCCACTGGGCACTCTGATATTCAGGGCCTCAATCTCTAGTCTGCTTTCAAGCACTGTGTGTAGACTTGATTTCATTCCTCCTCACACACCTCTGCTCCCTAGGTCAGAAACCATGGCTGCCTTTGTCCCCAGCACTCTGTACAGTGCTTGGAACTCAGAATTCATAGGTAAAATGTGCAAAGGGAGAGTCAGGGAAAGGAAAGAGCGAAGGGGTAGGTACAGAGAAGTAAGAGAAGCCAGAAATGGAAGAGGAGGAGGAGTGTTGAATGAATGTTAAATGCTGAGAGATCTAAACAGAAGAGGAAAGAGGGTTAGACTTGAGCACAATATAACTAGCCCAAGAGAGGGGAGAGGAGGGTGTGAAGAGACAGATACAAAGAGAGAAAGAAATGGAAACAAGTCACCAGAGTGAGAGAGATGGGGTGAGGGGGGTGGGGGGAGAGAGAATTAGTGAGAGAGAGCACGAGAGAATGTGCAGAGCCAAGGGAAGAAAACCTCACTGAGTGCGGCATCACAGGGGATTCTCTGACCCGCGGCTGGAGCTGGAGCAGCGGGGCTGGAGCTTGGGATGCTGATCCTGTTTCTGCCCAGAAGGGGAACACTCCCAGTGGGAGAGGAAACACTGCACCGGGGAGGGCGAGCTGGAGAGGAAGCAGAGGGGCTGGCTGGGTTTGCCCTTTCCCCAGGATCTTTCTTCTTTCCTGACTCTTGCTGGGGGTGGAGAGGGATGGGTGGGAGCGCACCCTCCGAGGGCTCTGAGGGCTGAGCTGAGTCCGCTCCTTCTCTCTCATCTCCCCACCCCACCCCTGCCCACACCCTGAAGTTCGAGCCTCCTCCCATCTCCAACAGGGGCCTGGAAGGCTTTGTAAAGTGTCAGGATATTTGGGAGAGGTGAATGGGTTCAAGCTTTCTCCATAGGCTCTTCCTCTTTTCCTGCCGAGTAATTGCTGGAGCGTCCCAGGGCTCGGTCCTGAGCCTTCTCTTCGGTTTCCGTACTGTCCAGTTCCAGGGGTCTGCGTGGCCACAGCTCCCAAAGTTCCATCTACAGCACTGATGCCCCCCCCAGCCCCCTGCCAGCTCCCCTCTCCATTTTAACGGGCATTTTCAAACTTGTTGAATTATTTAACTCGCCCGGCTCATACTCGCCTCAGTCCTTTTTGCATTTGCCTTTCCCTTTGCAGAAACTCTTTTCCCAGCCCTTAGGTGGCCAGGTGTGCCAGCGGAGCTGAGCGTCCCGTTGAAGGAGGCCAGCACTGGAGAGGGAGGAAGCTCTGCTGGAGTGGGTGTGTTCACAATGTTGCGCTGAGCCCTGTAGCAGCACGAGGAACACAACCTAGGGGGACCCTGGGGACACTATCTGTCTCACAGAAGGCGGGTGAAATCAGAGGAAGCCAAACGAGAAAGGAAGGGAGAGTGGGCCGCCGCTTCACTGTCGGATGGGAATCTGGGACCCCGGGAGGAAGGTGGCAAAGCTGAGGGCTCCTCCCTATCCTGGGAATTAGATGGGTCTCCTGGACAGTGGACAGAACTGACCCCCCGCCCCCAACTTTGTCATTAAACCCAGATGAAATAAACACCCGGTGGACTGGTGTGGGACCTTCCGGTCTCAGACTCAGTAACGCAGTTGCTGGCAGGACCATCATACACTAAGAGGGCGACATCAAACCTCACAGGTCAAGTGACAGCCAGCACTGCAAGGGGAGGAGCAGAGGTCGCAGCCTCTGAGGCCCAGTGAGCCTAGTTGGTTCTGATTGGTCGTGTGGGAGCACCCTCTCAGCCAATCATTATCAGCGAAATGCAATATGCTGATTGGCTCATATTTGAGTCCCACCCACTACGCTAAACACTGGGAGGAGCCCCAGAAATTTGTCCACGCGGGTCACTCAACCCAGAGGGAGTCCTTTCCAAAGGAAATAAGCAGGGGCCCTTTTTGATGCAAAGGATCTTTTTGGCTTTGCCCCTTCTCATCTAAACCAAGCCCTCTCCTCCACAGTCCCTATTTGTGATTATTATTTTAATCAGTATAACTACTTGATTTTTTTTTTAAAGATTTTATTTAATTATTTTTAGAAAGAGGGGAAGAGAGAGAGAGGCAGAGAGGGAGAAAGACATCAACATATGGTTGCTTTTCACCTGCCTCCAGGCACAGACCCGACCGGAGACCTGTTATGTGCCCGGCTGGGGAATCGAACCTGCGACCCTTGGGTTCGAAGGCCGGCGCCTTATCCACTGTGCTACCAGCCAGGGCAGTATAACTACTTTCAATAACAGAACTAGGCTCAAACCCTATAGTTGTTACCTATCTGTCCCCTGAGCACAGCGCTCAAACTGCGTGAAATTGCATTTCTAGCATCTTGATGTAAAGAAAAATGGCGAAGGGGACGGAGGGCAGCAAAAAGGGGATGGATGTAATACAACAAAAATAAAATTAAATTAAAAAACCAAATATGAGAAACTGAACCCTAAAAAAAACCATAAAAAAACAAGTATGAGAAACTGAACCCTAAAAAAATGGCACTCAACAAATATTTGTTGAATGAACGACCTAAATAGTGATGAGGATGGGAGAGGGTACGTATGTACGGCTAGGATGCTAAAGGGAGCTATAGGGGTGACCATGGTTTACTATTTTCTCATATTTCCAGAAGGCTTCCTGGAGGAATTGAGGGCAGGAGAGGGCATTGTGGGTTCCGGAAAGCTTCTGCTATACAAGGCAGTTAGGTCATGTCAGGCCTTGAGAGTTTCTGGAACCCGCAGAAATCGGTTAATAAGATCTTGGGTTGATGAGAGGAGTGAGGAGGGTTCCTGGGGGTCCTGGGGCTCTGGGAAGTAATCGTCCCCTTCTCTCTTCTTCCTGACCTCGGCGGGGCTGGGCCTCCCACCCGCTCAGCTCTGTGCCTCGTGCTGGGCTGCATGATCTTCCCCGACGGCTGGGACGCCGAGACGATCAGGGACATGTGCGGGGCCAAGACCGGGAAGTACTCCCTAGGGGACTGTTCTGTGCGCTGGGCGTACATCCTGGCCATTATCGGCATCCTCAACGCCCTCATCCTCTCCTTCCTCGCCTTCGTGCTGGGCAACCGGCAAACAGACCTGCTACAGGAAGAGCTCAAGCAGGACAACAAAGGTGAGTGCGCTTCCACTTCCAGTGGCGGGAATGGGACCTGCGCCTTCAGGCAGGGCAATTTCAAAGGCAATAGTGAAGCAGAAATTGGAAATGGTACTGACAATAAGACCACCTAGAAAACGATTTGACGTTGTTCCTTAGAGCCAAACATCTGCATGCCTGTGACCCAGCAAACCCACCTGTGAGTATAAACACAAGAGAAATGTGCAAGAATGACCTTGGCAACAGTTTTAAATTAGCAGACAACTGAAAACAACCCTAATGGCCATGGGCAGTGGGATGGATAAATAAATGATAATATGTTCACATCACAGAATAGTTCAGAACTGAAACTGAATGAATTTCAGTTATAGTAACAGAACGCTTACATGCTGGAAACATACCATTGGGATTGGTGTGGGGATCAAATTCCAGAAGATGACACAGTGAGATTTATTTATTGATTGATTGATTTTAGACAAGGAGGAAAAGAGAAACATCAATTTGTTGTTCCACTTACTTATGTATTCATTAGTTGATTCTTCTTTAAAAATTTTATTATTGTTGTATTACATCCATCCCCTTTTTGCTCCCCTCTGTCCACCTCCCCACCCACCTATTCCCCCCAAAGTCAATCCCACCTGTTGTCCATGTCATTAGTTGATTCTTGTATGTTCCCTGTCTGGCTGGGACCACACCCGCAACCTTAGCATATGGGGACAATGCTCTAACCAACTGAGCTATCTGGCCAGGACTACCATAATGAGATCTTTACTGAGCTCAAAACCAAGCATCACTAAACAATGCATAGTTTAAACATATATTCATGGTAATACTGTTGTTTTTTTTTTTTAAGGAAAAAAATGAGAAATACAAATAGTAGCATGGTGGTTATATATTTGGGATGGATGGGGGAAGCCAAGAGCAGGAAATGTCAGACAGGTAGGTATGTACAAATTATTGGTAGAGTTACAGTTCTTGAATGATACTTTATACCTAGTATATTGCATATATTGTATATTGTATATACATATTCAAATACAATGAAGAAAACTTACACATAATACCAGCCTCAGGGGTCACCACTGTGTCAGATGCTTGTCTGTGTACCCTCAAACCTGATCTATCCCTTTATAAAACAGAGTAGTGTTAGTGCTAATACAACATAGGACAGGCATCATCCTAAACAAACCCTTACTTAGATCACTTTTTGTACTCTACTCTGGAGCATGTCATAACGATGCTGGACTGTCTGCCCTTTTTATCCAGTGCTTAGCATTACATAAAATAAAGGAACTGTACTTTCTTATCATTCTCCTTTTAGAGGCTATTAGCGAGTTTTCCAAGTGTTTACTTTTACTGGCCATGCCACAATGATACAATGAACATCTTTGTCTCTGTCATCTTCTGCCCAAGTATCTTCTTGATGTCTTTCCAGAAGTGAAATTGCACACTTACTATTGAAATGATAGTGCCAGATTGCTGTCCACAAGAGGATCAGTTTCAGACCCAGAAGCCCACCCTGCCCTCTGAGCAAGTACAGACACTGTATGGCATCAAAGGACAGACAGGACCCTGTCTGTCTGGGTGTGTGTTTTCTACCATGAGAAAGTGAAGTCATTTTCATAGTCATGTCTTTCCTAGAGCAATTAGCATGTGCTGGGTCTGTATTTAGCACTTCCCATTAATTATGTTTATTTCTTGGAGTTTTTCATCTATAAAATAGAGATAATGGTGGTGAGGACTATCTCATTTGGTAGGAGGTTAGTGGAGCCCTTGGACTGAAAAGACAGATTGTCTGTGTTGGAAGCAGGCTGAGCTAAGAAGTGACTGCTTCCTTAAGCCTCAGTTTCCTTCACTACATAAAATAAATGCTGTGAGAATGTACTACCTTATAGACCTGTCCTGTGAGGAAGTAAGAAAGACTATGCCGGTAAAGGGGCACCATCAGTAAAAGCTGCCACTCCTCTTAACTCTGCATCATGATCACCATTTTAAAAATGTCTAAAAATGATCCTTGGCTGGTGGCACAATGGATAAGGCACTGGCCTGCAAACCCAAATGTCACTGGTTCAATTCCCAGCCAGGGAACATAACCAGGTTGCAAGCTAGGTCTCCAGCCAGGTCCGTAGCTGGAGGCAGGTGAAAGGCAGCCACACATTGATATTTCTCTCACTTTCTTCCTCCCTCCCTGAACTTCTCTAAAAATAACAAATAATTTTTTAAAAATTAAAAAAAATGATGAGTGAGTTCAGTTCTAAGCCAAAGACCTCTAGAACAAAAGTAAAAAATAGAATAAATTGCTGTAATTACCAGCATTTAGTATGTGCCAATCACTGTGCAGAGTTCTTGACTGTCATTCTTTATGTCTTTCTGACCCTCAGAAGCACCTTTCAGATGAGCCTGTTCTGCCTGGCTTGCAGTTGAGGACCCAGTGGCCCATTCAGGGCCATTCAGCTGGTCAGAGGCCTGGATGGGATTGCAACTCACCCCTCTGCCCAGCTTTACCCTGAGGATTGGCTGAGGGGAACTTCAATGCCCTGGTGGTCTCTGACTTTCTCCAATTCTCTCTCTCTCTCTGCCTTAGATTTTGTGAGCTCGACAGTGAGCTCCGTGTTGCGGCCAGCGGGTGATGTCTCCAGCTGGGGAGTCCTCCCCTGCCCTGTCGCTCACTCACAGGGACCCTGAAGGCCAGAATCACAGCCCAGGAATTGACCTGCCTTCAGTGTGCCCCATCTCTTGCCCTCTCAACCTCCATTCAAGCTAGGAGGGAGGACCCCAATCTTGGACTGACTTCTCACCTGCTACCTGCCTGCCAGCTCCAGACTTTGAAAAGAGGTTGGGGTTGGGTGCAGCTTGGGAGAGGAGAGAGGCCCTGCAGACCCTGGAAGGGTCTGATTGTGCCCTTCCCTCAACTGACCAAAGGGAGCTGGACATCCCTTGGGGTCCCCTCTCCTCTGGCTGCCTGGCCTGGACACTGCAGTCTCCGGGAGGAGAAGGCGCTGTGGTTCCCGCGCCCCAGCTCCATCAGTCTGGGAGCTGCCGTCTGGCTGTATCCTTGCCTCCTCTGGTCCCCGCCTCCCGAAGAAACTGAAGATACTGCGCCAGGGCTGCCAAACTCTTTCTTACTATTCTTTTCTCCTCTTTCTTTCTTTTTTCTTTTATTCTTTTTCTTTCGTTCCTTCTTTCCTCCTTTCTTTCTGTCTTCCTTCCTTCCTTCCTTCCTTTCTTTTTCTTTTTTTTGCCTGTGATGGTTCTCTCACACCTTCGCAGAGCTCCAGGTGTCACCAGGGCTGCTCTGCCCCGGCTCCAGGGTACTCCCAGCTCTCCCAAAGAAGTCTGAGCTGCACCGAGGGAGAAGGCACGGGGCCTCCCTACCAGCAGGCACCCTGTTCAGCCCAGAGTCTGAGGAAAGACAGACAGGCTCTAAGGCAACTGGAAGAGACACTCGGACTCTGGGCAGCAGGGGCTGGCTTGGCCTCTCTGCTGGGACATCTGCCACTGACTGGACCCTTGACCCCAGCCTGTTTTGTACAGCACAGACTCCTTGGCCCTGTTGTTAGGGTTGGAGGTTGGGGAGAGGGCCTAATAGTTGGGCAATAGGGGAAATATCACCCCTCTGCCCTTTCTCATGTCACCTGACCCTGGCGTTTGCTAAGGGCAGAGACTGTCTTGCCTCTTTGATACTTTTCTGCATAACTTGAACTTGCAGGTCACCTCTGAACAGGGTACCCCCATCCCCAGGCCTTGTAACCCTACCCCCACCTCCTCTTTGCCCACCTCTCGCCTTGGGATATGGCCAGGGTCTGCAGCCCAATGGGCAGTGCTTGGAGCCGAGGCATGAGAGTGTGTGTGTGTGCGTGTGTGCGTGTGTGCGCGTGCGCACGTGAGTGCCTGTGTAAGTATGTGGGGAGTCTTATCTCCTCTCTCCTCCCACTGTGGGGAGCATCTCCTTCCTGCCTGGCAGGGAGCAAATAGGGAGAGTTCCAGTTGTTTCTGGACTCCCCTCGCCGCAGCTGCCGCGTGGGCCTGGTGATAGAGCCATCTGGTCAGGGGTGTGGACAGCCCCTTTCAGGCCCTCGTTCAGGAGGCAGGGGGCCTCCTCCAGTGGGCCTGCTTCTGTCTGCGGGTCCTGGCTGCCAGGCCCACTGTAGAGGTGCAGGGGACCCCACCATTTTGTTCTGTTGGCCTCAGCCAAAGGAGGGGAGAAAAGCAGCGAGTGCCATGTATTTGCCAACCTTGTGTTCATTTTCACTGGACTTGGACCTGAGGGGGTGGGTTTTCAAGACAGACTCTAGAAACCCTCTGCCTGAGTCCCCCATCTCGGCCCTAACTGGGATCAGATGCTGCGTCCTGGTAGGATTCCGGAAACCCGGAGCCTCCCAAGTCCTGACACCCACCTTTTCCCCTCCTCCTAGGCAAACACCTTCCCCATGTGCTCTACCCAGGACTGGGCCCCTCTCCTGCTCCTACCCAGCCCTGCACTGCAGTCCCCTGCTGGTGCCTCCCCCAGCCGGTGGGGCTGGGTACCAAGGGCCCCGGGTGAAAGAGGAAGGGAAGGAGAGCCTTGTGAGAGGGAGGGAGTCAGGGACTGGTCCACACCAAAGCCCAGTGCTGGAAGGCTGCGGATGGGCTGGAGAAAGTGACCAGGAATGGGGGAAGGCAGAGGAGGGAGAAAGATTAGAAGAGACAGGAAAGAGGGAGCTGGAGAGGTAGAGACAGAGCCAGGAGAAGGGGTATCCAGAGAGGTACAGAAACGGAGAAAAGAGAAGAAGAGGGAGCAGGACGGAAACCCAGAGGGACCCAGAACTTGGGATGGGGAAGAGAAGGAACTGGGAAAATGGAAGAAGGTTAATGCAAAAGCAGGAGGTGGACGAAGAGAAGAGCTGTGGAAGACCGGACTGGCACGTGGGGAGAAAACGCGGGAGGAGGCGAGTGATGGCAGTAGGACTCTGAGGAATGCGGGAGCAGCTGCACTGTGCTCTGTGCCAGTGGACCACCTAAGGGGCCACCGGACCCCTGAGCCTTGTGGAGAGGTTAGAACCTACCTCAGAGGCCAAGGACAGGGGCCCCTCAGCCAACACCTTCACATCCAGGGGACAGCGCAGGTGCTGGCTGAATGGGTTATGCCATTGGAGTGGGTGTGTGGTAGAGAAGAGGGAGGTTCCTTCCCTTTGAGGAGGGCTACTCAGCCAGCTGCTGCCCTAGCGAAGAATTGGGGGTTAGGAAAGCAGGGTTGGATTGGCTGAAGAAACACCAGAGAGGGAAAGAGGTCAAAGTGGGGACTAAACCATCGCTCTGTCCCTGAGGTTTCTGCGAAGATGGGAAACAGATCAGGTAACATGCTTCAGCCAGAGGCCCCAGGGGCTAGGAGGCCATCATGGCCAGGGGGCATCTGCAGAATACTCTAACCCCAGGCAGGAATTGGGATTCAGCCTCTGGGAGGAGAGGAGCTGTCTCGAGTTCTCTTGGTCCCTGAAAGCTGACCTTCGAGTGCGTCTCCAAGGTACTCCTGCCCTGACTGTGACTGGATCAGCGGGGCCTAGCACGCCCCAGCTTTCTCTGCCCTGGTCTGGGGACTCTTTCAGGATAGACCAAAGTGGCCACAGCCTAGATAGGGCTCAGAATGCTGGTTGGTCAAGTCCTAGGTCCCTGCAATGTGAAAAATTTGCTCTTTGGGGACCAATATCCAAGGAGGAAAACACTTTTCCTGAGGGTGTGAGAACCTTCACAGTAGAATGAAGATCCTTTTCATGCCTGGGAAAGCCAAGACACTGGGAGTGTATAGACAAAGCCATGGGGGAAAATTCCTGGCCTTCTGAAATTACTGCCTGGACCTAGGGGAATCCCTCTTCTCCAGCTTCCAGTGTGGACTGAGAAAGGGAGACCCTCTCTTGGAGAAGCTGGGGTGTTCCCAGCACAAGAAACTTCCACAGGCCCCTGCCTGGCTTGGGGCTAGCCTTTGGGTGGGATTACAGTTTCCTGAGAAGGGAAGAAGGGAGCCACAGTCCTCCCCAGAACCCTGACCAGCAGACCTCAGAGGGCCTGTGCTGTGTGGTGTTAGGATAGGTTGGTGTCGTCTACACCCTATTAGTAAGTTCTGTCTGAATGTGTCCTCACTGCTCATTGTCCAATTTGGTATCATTTTGGTCCAGACCCCTTCGGCTGCTGCTGGATTTGAGCTTCAGTACAGGTGGAATGATGTTCAAATAAAGAAACACTTTATATCACCCGTGCTGGCTTCTCCTTCTCTGAGTCGGCCCCCAGGGGATCAAGGGGTGAAATTCAGCCTGATTCTTGTACCAGGTTTGGCTGCATGTTAATAGGGCTCCACTACTGTGGCTTAGCAGGATGGTTTATTTTCCCATCACATGAAGCCAGATCATGGCCACTCTAGCCCACAGTGTGATTGATGCCACTTAAGCCTGGCTTCCACCCTCAAGGGCAACCTCATGGCCCACACTGACTGCTGGGCCTCTGGTCACTTAGTTCACATTTCATTTGAAGGAGACTTCTGGAAATCCCATAGAACTGAGTCACATGGCACACCTAGCTGAAATGTAGCCCATGAACTGGGCACATTGCCACCCCAAATTAAATTGGGATTGTTACCAAGGGAAAGGAGAGAATCGATGGAATGGGCAGCTGGCAGTTCTGCACATGCCTAGTTGCATAGGCTTGAATGTGGACTTAAGACTGACTAGAGCAAACAAGGCTCCACCCTTTACAGCCCGGTGGTCTTGGACAAGCCCCTTCACCTCTAAATCACCACTAAATGAATAGGAATGATGACAGTGATCTTGGGGAACAGTGCGGAAATGTGTGTGGATCGCTCCATAGTGCCTGCCACATTGTAACATGCCCTATGTAGCAGCTATGTTGATTATAATTTTTGCATGCGGGGAATTGTGTGCACTCAGTATAGACTAAGTGCTTAAGGAACTGAAACAGAGACCCTGACTTAATGGCCAGTCTGGTTAGGGAGATGACATGTAAAAAGGTAAAATTTGCTCAGTGCAGGGTATTGTGAGTGCCTTGGGTAGGGACACCTTACATGGCTTTTGGTGGGGTCAGTAGAGCTGGGACCAGGTGTAGAGTAAAATGAGGGCTTGTGCAGGCATGGGTCAGGAAAGCCATTTATGAAAGAGAAGGCAGCTTGAAGGAAGAGATCCAGGTAAGAAACAGAATGGTCTGTGCAGAGAACGAAATGCTGAGCCGTCAAGTGTGAGGCAGGGAAGGTCAGGTTAGTCTGGAGAGCTGGACAAAGGCTGGAGGAGGACAAAGCTCCAGACCTGAGAGCAATGGGGAACCACGGAGGATTTTAAGTAGCCAAGAGACACAATCAGATGTGTATTTCAGAGAAGTCACTCTGGTTGCAGTAGTAGGGGCTGAATTAGAGGTAGACAATTTTATTTCATTCATGAAAATGTTATTTATTTAGTTGAGAGAGACATCAAGTTGTTGTTCCATTTATTTTTTAAAAGAGATTTATTTATTTTTAGAGAGAGGTAGAGGGAGGGAAAAAGAGAGGAAGAGAAACACACTGATTAGGGGACCGGGCCCACTACCCAGCCCTGACCTGGACCCGAACCTGTGATCTTTCAGTTCACAGGCCAGTGCTCAATCCACTGAGCCACATCAGGCAGGGCTGTTGTTCCATTTATTTTATGCATTCATTGGTTGCTTTGTGTAAATGCCCTGACCGGGGATCAAACCTGCAAACTTGGTGTATTGGGACGAATCTCTAACTAACTGACCTACCCGGAGAGACAATTTTAATGAAAAGGAAATCAGAAGTCTGGCCTGAAACAAGGTGGTGGCAGTGTCCCTAAGAGGTAAAAGAAATTTGATATTTAGGAAGTAGAATTGAGAACACTTGGTAACTGATTGATTGCGGGGGTAAGGAATGCAGAGTGGCATCAGGAGGACAATTAGAAAGAAAATTTGCCAGTGTAGCAGAGGAGCAAGATGATCAGTCCAATTTGAGACATACTGTATCTGAGATGCCTGTGTGGTTCAGCTTTCCAGTGGTTAGTTAGCTGACTTCTATGGATTTGAGAGCTCAAGAAAAAGATCTAGCCCTGGCTGGTAGCACAGTGGAAAAGGTGCCGGCCTGCAAACCCAAAGGTCGCTGGTTTGTTTCCCAGCCAGGGCACATAACCAGGTTGCAAGCCAGGTCTCCAGCCAGGTCTGTGGCTGGAGGCAGGTGAAAGGCAACCGTACATTGATGTCTTTCTCTCTGCCTCTCTCCCTTCCCTTCTCTCTAAAAATAATAAATAAAATATTTAAAAAGAAAAGAAAAGAAAAGAAAAGAAAAAGATCTAACCTGAAACATGAGCATACAGGTAATGGTTGAAATGTGAAGCACAGGTGAGCTTGCTTAGGGGGATTGTAGAGTGTGAAATGCTATGGAATGCAGGAAAACACCAACACATAAAGGCCAGAGGAATGGCTGTCCAAAAAGAGAGGATAATGAAAGAGCTATGAAAACCATGAGAATGTATGGAAAGCAAGGCCTTAGCGGTCAAGGGGAAGGTCAATTGGTCAGCTGGAACAGAGAGGTCCAAAATTTGGGACTGAAAAAAATGTATCCACTGGATTTGAGATCCAAGACAGCCTGGTTGAAAAGCATGTTCGGAGAAGTGTGGGGAGAGTCAGATCAAGGTCGGTTCAGGGAGAGAACGGTATGTGCATGAAGATCACTTTTTGGAGACGTGCAGAGAAGGGGAAACAATTGGAATTCATTCAGGAAATATTAAGTCTACACAGTGCACCAGCTGTGGACAAGGATCAGCTTGTAAGCTAGAGAAGAATATGGAATTTCTTTCTTTGACTATAGAAGAGTTCTGGTTGTTCATAGGTCATGGCCAGTAAGAGTTTAAAGATAGAAAGAGAACGACTAATGAGAGAAGCGAGGAAGCCCCCCCCCCCTTTTTTTTTTGTCCAGGGACGTGCAAGGTTTAGGGATCCCTTGCTTGATAACATACTTTCAGTAAAGCAGGGGGAAAGATTGACTACTTAGAGAGAAGGGAATGGGCAGAGAGTTTGAGAAGAGTGGTGAAACTTCGAAGTTGCTAAAGGAGCTGTCAAAGGATATATAAAGGACTAATGAAAGACCATAAATTAGTGGTGGCACCAACAAGAGAGGCAATCCTAGAGAAGGTTGATGGTAGGCTGAGAGTGGGTGCATGGTGAGCCATGTGTCTTCAGAGTGCCTCAGAGATTCACTATGGGAGGTAGGTTGGGTATTGAAAAAGAAGACCCTAGAATGGGACAGACAGATGGAGAAAATGGAGGAACTAAGGGATTCAAGTTTGCATGAAAGAGTTGGGAGGATAGGAGGTAGAGAGCGGAGTGTTTGACCTGAATATCCTGGGTAATTCTTGAAGACTTTGAGATGGGAAGCATCCTGATTAGCATATCCACCCAAATGGCAGAAACTGGAAAGAAGAGGAGTCATTTAAGAATCAAAGAATGAGAGTGATTGGAAAGCTGAGAGGTGACAGCGATGAAGAGGGCTGACAGTGCAAAAACAGATGTTGTGTGCTTCATGAGCAGTGGGAAATTTTATTGAGAAACATTTGGGGAGAAACTCCATGCAACAGGATGAGAGAAAAGAAACAGTCTCCAGTTAAAAGGGCTGCAAAGGTGGTGGTGTCCTAGGGAAAGAACCGTATCTCAGTGAAGGCCTTTTTGTCTAGCCACAAAAAGACATGTCTGAGAGACCCAAGATTCCACGTGGACTTTGTTAATGTGACTGTAGGCTTCTGTGTCTAGTGTCTTATCATCAGGTTGCACCAGGCTTGTGGCTTCCTTTGCTTGAACTTTTGGTAATAAAATACTTTGTTCTCCTCTTCTACAAATAAATTTAAAAATTAAGAAAATAACCCTGGCTGGTGTGGCTCAGTGGATTGGCACCAGCCTGCGAACCCAAAGGTCATTGGTTCGATTCCCAGTCAGGACACATAACCTGACTTAATCTGGTTGCAAGCCAGGTCTCCAGCCAGGTCCCCAGCTGGAGGCAGGTGAAAGACACCCATATATTGATGCTTCTCTTCCTTCCTTCCTTCCTCCCTGCTCTTCTCTCTGAAAATAATGAATAAAAAATAATAACAAAATAAAATTTTAAACAATTTAAGAGAATAAATAAACAAATGGTGTCCAGAAAGCATGGTAGAAAGGAAGGGACAGAGACACACTGTAAGAGTAAAGAGCACTGTGCATACAGATGACACAGAGAACTCTCATTTTGAGAAGTGACTAAAGGTAACAGGAGCATGAAGTTGGGTAGAATTTACCAGACTGAAAGTTTCACATAGAGCTCTAGTTTGAAATAGCTTTCTAGTCCACTGAGGCAGGGTAAAAACACTGGGGAGGTAGGCTGCTGCTATCTGAGCAGATCCGGAGGTGCTGGAGAGCACCTCCGGAGATGGACAATTATATGTCTTGGTACCACTAGAACTCATGAATTTAAGTGAATTTCATGTATTTGGTTCCAGCATATGTATTTTTCTGATTAATGCTTAAAATGCCCCATTTTTGGTCAGTAGAAGTCATTTCAGGTTGGTATGAGTCTTTTAAACCTAACCATAACAATCTAAAATATCCTCACTCTCTGGTATAACATGTTCCAGCTTGATCTTGTATACTTGCTCCCTCAAAATCAGCCATTTCTCTAAGAAGCCCTGTTTCTAAGCCTTTCCACTTGACAGAACTGACACAGACACACAGAACTTTTTTTTTTTTTAAAGATTTTATTTCATTATTTTTAGAAAGAGGGGAAGGGAGAGAGGCAGAGAGGGAGACAAACATCAAGGTATGGTTGCGTTTCACTTGCCTCCAGCCACAGACCTGATTGGAGACCTGGTTTACAACCTGGTTATGTGCCCTGGCTGGGGAATCGAACCTGCGACCTTTGGGTTCGCAGGCCGGCGCCTTATCCACTGTGCTACCAGCCAGGGCCAGAACTTTTTTTTTTTTTTAAAGACTTTATTTATTTATTTATTTTTTATTTTTTTAAAGATTTTATTTCATTATTTTTAGAAAGAGGGGAAGGGAGAGAGGCAGATAGGGAGATAGACATCAATGTATGGTTGCGTTTCACCTGCCTCCAGCCACAGACCTGACTAGGACCTGGTTTGCAAACTGGTTATGTGCCCTGGCTGGGGAATTGAACCTGCGACCTTTGGGTTCGCAGGCTGGTGCCTTATCCACTGTGCTACCAGCCAGGGCGACTTTATTTATTTTTAGAAAGAGGGGAAGGGAGAGAGGCAGAGAGGGAGAGAGACATCAATGTATAGTTGCTTTTCACTTGCCTCCAGCCACAGACCTGACTGGAGACCTGGTTTGCAACCTTGTTATGTGCCCTGGCTGGGGAATCGAACCTGCAACTTTTGGGTTCACAGGCCGGTGCCTTATCCGCTGTGCTACCAGCCAGGACCTGAGGGCCAGAACTTTTATAGATGTATAATTTATCTATCATAATAAAATATCTTATGAGTCAATAGTGATATCTGGAAGGTTTTGGCTTAACATCATCTATCTTTTATTTATTTTTAAAATATTTTATTATTTTTAGAGAAAGGGGAAGGGAGAGAGGGAGAGAGACATCAATGTATGGTTGCTTTTCACCTGCCTCCAGCTACAGACCTGGCTGGAGACCTGCCTTGCAACCTGGTTATGTACCCTGGCTGGGAGTCGAACCAGCGACATTTGGGTTCCCAGGCCGGCGCCTTATCCGCTGTGCCACCAACCAGAACATCTTCTGTCTTATTATGTATAACCCCTTACTGCCTTACACTGAGCATCCAGTTCTCAAGGACAACAGATTTATTTGCTTTTCCCCACATGAAAGCTCTCAGATATACTACCAACTATATGATTACTAAAAACATATTTTCAGCTTTTCTTAAATAGTTGCATTGTCATCTAATTGCCTAGATCACATAACTATTTTATACTACACTTTCCTTATATCCTTAATTTAATCTTAGTTCTGCATGTAGCTGACTATACAGTTAACTCACCACCAGACTTTATGTTACGTTTCTCAGGACAGTTTGGTTGTCAGAAGCTCAGTTTTTAATAGATTCCTAAGAAAGAGTTAATGGAAATAAAGTCCCCCAAGTTCTTGCATGATGATGCAAGTTTGCTGCTATTATACTTGAAAGTCAGTTCAGCTGGTATCACGGTGGGCTCAGTCTCTATATTCCATTTTCTTTTGCCAGAAAGTGTTCCTGTCAATGCTTCATTTTCTTTCCATAACTTTTTTGGGGGCCTGTGCACCCCAGGTTTTTTCCTTTTCTTTAAATTCTAACAATTTTACTATCATGTCTTGGTATTTGGTCATTCTGGGTAGGACTTACTAGGTATGCAATATGCCTTTTCAATTTGTAGTTATAATATCACAGCAAAGTTTTCTTGAATTGTAACTTCTGTTATTTGTTCTGTTCCCCCCCTTTTTTTTGGGGGGGAGGGGTCTTTTACACACATGCTGTCTTTTTATTTTTGCCTGTCTTCTACATTTGTTACCTTCTTAAAAGAGTAGCTTTAGGTTCATAGCAAAATTGAACAGAAAGTAGAGATTTCCCAAGTTCTCCCTGTCTCGTACGTGCTTTTTCCCACACTATTAATATCGCCCCTGCTGGAAGTGGTACGTTTGTTATCACTTGATGAACTAATATCGACACATCATGTCACCTCAAATCCACAGTTTACATTAGGGTTCTTAGTATTGTATGTTCTATGGGTTTGGACAAATGGATAACATGTATCTACTGTTACAGTATCATACAAAATAGTTTCACCATCTGAATCATCCTGTGCTCTGACCAGTCGTTTCTCTACCCCAACCCCTGCCAACCAATCTTTTCCTGTCGCAATAGTCTTGCATTTTTTCCTTTTTTTTTCAATTTCTTTTTATTGTTGTTGTATTACATCCATCCCCTTTTTGCTCCCCTCTGTCCCCCTCCCCATCCACCCATTAGTTTTGCGTTTTCTATAATGTCACCTACAGTCATGCACTGCTTAGGGACAGTAGTTAAGCAATTTGGTCATTGCGTGGACATCATACACTTACACAAACCTAGATAGGATAGCCTCCTACACACCTAGGCTGCAAGCCTGTACAGCGTGTCACTAAACAAAACAACCCAGGATTAAGTGAGGCACAAAAGAAAATCCAATAAAAAGATGAAATGGATAGGAGATGAGGCTGCTGTTGGCATAACACAGCGTATTATTTTACTGCAAACTTTTTTTATAAGTAAAAAGAGTACACTCTAAAATAGCAATATAGTAAATACATAAACCAATATCCTAGCCATTTATTAACAAGTATCATGTACTCTACATAAAATATCTAGTATGTGCTATACTTCACACCATTGGCAGTGCAGTGTGTTTCTTAACACCAGCATTAGCACACCATATGCGTAGTGCTCTGCTCTACATTAGGAGGGCCACAATGCCACTAGGTAATAAAAAATTTTCAGTTCCATTTGAATCTTATGGGACCACCATCTATATGTGGTCTGCCATGGCCCAACTCCTCACCTTGCCAGGGCACAGAACAAGGCAGTGTGAGGGGCTGGGTGAGAGACCGAGGGGACAGTGCCCAGGGAGCAGGATGAGGGGGCTACAGGACTCCAACCGCCCAGCCCCCTGGTATGGGAGACCAGGCTGGCCTTTCCAAGTCTGTGGATAGAGGCAGGCGTCAGAGATGGGCCTGTTGAGACACCCTGGGCGGTGTCTGACTGAAACTGGAACCGTACAGTTCTGGCTTCTTTTACTACTGGTAATCGTCCTTAGATGTTCTAACAATTTTTTTTTTTCATGGCTTGATATTTCATTTTAGCACTAAATATTCCATTTTCCAGATGTACCAGTTGATTTATCTTTTCATCTACTGAAAAACTTCTTGGTTGCTTCCAAATTTTGGCAATTATTAATAGATTGCTGTAATCACCCATGTACAAGTTTTGGTGGACATACATTTTCAACTTCTGTGAGTAAACACTGCTTAAGTGCGATGGCTGGATCATATGGTAAAAGTATATTTAGTTTAAGAAATTCCCAAGCTATCTTCTGAAGTGTTTGTACCATTTTGCATTCCTGTTGCTCCACATCTTCACCAGCAACTGGTGGTGTTCATGTTTTGAATTTTGGCCATTATAACAGGTAGGTAGTGACAGCTCAGTATTGTTTTAATTTGCAGTTAATGACATATGAGGTTGAGCATCTTTTCATATGCTTATTTGCCATTGTATGTGAAGTGTCTGTTCAGATCTTTTACCATTTAAAAAGAAATCAAGACTTTTTTTTGCCAGATATGATAAAAAGTAATTCTGCATTTAATCACACATAAAGCTTTATTTGAAGAACTCAAGTAAGTTTATACTCACTGGTGGGTATTAGTATCATTGGACCTTAAAATTTATGCATCTTCAAGAGTCTTTGAAAACCACGTGCCCTATTGTTTTACTAAACTTTTCATTAGTAAATTGAACACAACTCTTTCCTTACCACTGTTTTTGTTTCATGTTTCTTCAGGCAGAAATTTTCCTCAACTTGTACTTCACAACCTTAACTTTATCTACTGGGTCTTCTAAGATTTTAGGAAAATCCATATATTTCTCTAGGAGATAATAACTCTCCTTCTGACCTCCCTTCTGTTAATTTCTCAAAGAATTTAGCATATCCTGTATGCAAAACTTTGGAGAATAAACAGTAAAATCCTGGTCTTATGTAAATTATAATCATTGGGTGACAAAAAAGATTCAAATAAGAGAAAATAAGCTCTGAAGTGTAGGCTGGACTTAAAACATGAAGGCTATGTACATTTACTGTTGCATTCTTGCCCTCCCTCCCCCCTTTTTAAAAAAGATTTATTACTTTTTAGAGAGAGGGGAAGGGAGAGGCAGAGAGGGAGAGAAACATCAATGTATGGTTGCCTTTCACTTGCCTCCAGCTGGGGACCTGGCTGGGGACCTGGCTGGGGACCTGGCTGGAGACCTGGCTTGCAACCTGGTTATGTGCCCTGACTGGGGAATGGAACCAGCGACCTTTGGGTTTGCAGGCCAGCATCTTATCCACTGAGCCACCAGCCAGGGCCCTTACTGTTTTTTCTTTCTTTTTTTAAAATTGAGATATAATTGACATAAAACATTAGTTTCAGGTATACATAATTCAATATATGTACAAATTATAATGTGATCACCACGATTACAAAAATTTGTGATGAGAACTTTGATTCACTTTTAGCAACTTGGAAATACACATACAGTACTATCAGCTAGTCATCATGTTGTACATCACCAGGCCTTATTTTATAATGAAAAGTTTGACGTTTTGATCACAATCCATTTCGCTACCTTGAGCCCCATCCCAGCTCGCTGGCAACCACTCATGTGTTCTCTATATCCACAAGTTCATTTTATTTTTGTATTTAAGGTACCACACATAAGATCACATGGAATTGTCTTTCTGACTCAGGTCATTTAGGATAATGCCCTCAAGGTCTTGTGGCACATACCAGGATTTTCTTTGAATGATTCAATCACACTGCATTGTGTATCTATACATATATCTTTAAAAAATCTATTTACCCACCAATGGACACTTAGGTTGTTTCCATATCTTAGCTACTATACATGCTATGAACATGGGGGTGCAAGTATTGTTTTGTTAGTACTTTCATTTCCTTTGGCTAAATACCCATAAGTGGGATTACTGGATTATATGGTAGTGCTCCTTTTAATTTCTTTCTTTTTTTTTTAAATTTATTATTCTTTTCATAGAGAGGGGTAGGGAGAAAGGCAGAGAGGGAGAGAGACATGAATGTATGGTTGCCTTTCACCTAACTCCAGCTAAAGACCTGGCTGGAGACCTGGCTTGCAACCTGGTTATGTGCCCTGGCTGGGAATCGAACCAGCGACCCTTGGGTTTGCAGGCTGGCACCTTATCCACTGTGCCAACAGCCAGGGCCTCCTTTTAATTTCTTGAGGACTTTCATACTCTTCTATAGTGGCAGCGATTTACATTACCACCAACAGTGCATGAAGTTGCTTTTCACCACATCCTCCTCAACACTTGTTATCACTTGTCATTTTGGTAATAGCTATTTGGTGATGTCTCATTATGGCTTTTAATTATGCACTTTTATTTAGTAAAGACGTGTCTTCAATTATTGTCCAAGTACAGGGCTATAATTCTGTTCCTTTCTTTGGCATTTGATCCTTTCTGTTACCCATATTTATGTTAGTTATTCTGCAATTTTTAAAATTGAGATTTTATTTTTTGGAGGATGGGAGAGGCAGAGAGAGACATCCATGTATGGTTGCCTTTCACCTGCCTCCAGCCACAGACCTGGCTGTAGACCTGGCCTGCAACCTGGTTATGTTGCCTTGGCTGGGAATTAAATCAGCGACCTTTGTGTTCGCAGGGGGCGGTGTCTTATCCACTGAGCCACCAGCCAGGGCTCATATTCTGCAATTTTGAAGGAGACATGATTTATGAGTTTTTCTAGTTTCAAGTTTCTACTTTTTTTTGGTATAAAACATTAAATATGAAATGTGCAAACAGCTGTTTGAATTCAGCACACAACATGCTAGGATTTTATAACCATTTCTTTCAGGAGTTAAAAGAACAAGGTAAGTTATTTGACATCCTTGTTTTATTTCTAGGACAATACATCCTGGATTTAATGGGACAACTCTGGTTTCACGCACTCAAAGTACTTAACTGAATGACCCCCAACTCCATCTGTATGTTGACTGTCCTGCTAATTTTTTTTTTTATTGTTGTTGTATTACATCCATCCCCTTTTTGCTCCCCTCTGTCCCCCTCCCCACCCACCCATTCCCCCCAAAGTCAATCCCCCCTGTTGTCCATGTCCATGGTTCCTTTATACTAGGTTCTTGTCTAAGCTGCTCCCCTTTCTTGCCTCTGCCTCCACCCTCCCCCCAACCCCTTTCCCCCTGTAATTTGGTTTCTATTAGGAGTATCTTTTCAATGTGGAGTGCTGTCTTGGGGGCTTTGCTGGTTAGAAGTTATTTCGGGCTCAGACTGCTCCAGACCCTTGGCTTAACCAAGCATCCTTGCAAACCCCTTTCAGATTTTGCTGATGTTCTCTAGCTGGTTCACTGGACTTCCAAGTGAGTACTTGAAGTTGAGATTCATCAGACGTGCCATTACTTCCTCTGGAATATGATACCACATGGTTCTTGTGACTATTGGTGCTTTATTTCTACACACCTTCTTTTGGGGCTCATGGGGATACCTGGTTTTCCTATAACGTTGCCCAAGGTTTTGTTTTGCTATCATGACCACTCCATGTACTTTTATGAGGGATTTGATAAATATTCAAAACAGTATTACCTCAGAATCTCTGCCAGATGAGTTTTGGATGTAAAAGCAGGTAACTTATAAGGCAACACCATTTTCTTCTTCAATAATTGCTTTTCCCCAAGCTATTACCTTCGTCAATCTTGAGCACAACATATAAGAACCTTGGCAAACCCTTTAATGTCTTTGACCCCTCATAGGTTACAGAGGTGTTCCAGTTTTGGTTGGTGAGTTGATCATCTGTGTAGTTTCAAAGCAAATGACCTACTTCATTTAGACAACTGTGCACTTTTTTCTTCACGGTGACCACTGTTAAAGAGACCCCTGTACTATCACACTGATGCCAAAGGCCAAAAAGGCCTGACTGATGTTTACAAGGTAGAAAAAGGTATGACCCTTTTTTATTTCTAGTTCATGATTTCTAGTCAGTTTCACAGCATCTCTAGCTTTGCTTTCTCCCTCTTTTCCCCTGGATATACTGCAAAATTTTCAGAACTGTCAGTTTGGGTCTGTCATTTAGAAGAGAGAAATCTAAGACAAGTTGTATCCTCTGAAATCCATTAAATAAATTATAAAACAGAAATAATACCTACCTTATACATTAAGTGTGAATGAACTAACCAATGGCCTAAATGGAAATTGTCTGGTAAACTGTAAAGCCATAAATAAGGTGCAACATTGCACTAGTTTAATACTGTTCAGCTTCTTACATTGATACTGTATCAAAAGCGATGTTACAGATACTTGGTAATAGCAAATAGCCTGCTAATTCCTAACAGGCAGTTGGGTAGCTTACATTCATATTTCCAGCACCTTACATAGGGCCCAGCATCACAGTGTTTAGTAAATGACTATGGAATAGAACATCCCAGTTCTGGCAAAAATCAGATGACCATACTCATAATCAGAAGCCCCATGGTACAGATGGAACACTGCACTATGCTTCAATTTCTCATCTTTAAATTTTAGTATCTGAGTTGCTTTCATCACAGAACTACCAGACTAAGTAACATACTATGTATAGAAATGCTTTTGATTAAGAGCATGCATCTCTTCCCCTCTTACCCCAGGAAGAATTCAGTTGTGGCTGCTGGAAGGTACTTAAGTATTCCTATAGGAATTTTGGAAAGGCCTTCTAAAAAGACAATCATTTTTGTTATGTCTCCAACTGGTTACTTTCTAAGCACCTTAAAGACATGGATAACCCTGGTGGGGTAGCTTAGCTGGTTAGTGTGATCATGGTATGGCAAAGTGGCAGGCTCAATCTCTGGTCAGGGCACGTATGAGAAACAATCAATGAATGAACAAACAAGTGGAACAGCAAACCAGTGTTTCTAAAACCATTAAAAACAACAACAACAACAAAAAAAAACAAAAAAAAGGATAGCATTTTCTCCATCTTTGAATCCTTTATATGCTTAGGAAAATGCAGTCTATCATAGGTCTCAGTAAGTTATTTGTCAAATAGATGTTAAAGCAAAATACTGCCATAGCATTCCATCAGCAAACATTGGCAAAACATGCCCTGATACTAAGTACTTCTCCTTATCCCTGTTATTACTGTCATAATAGAAGCCATCTCTGTATTGTTGATCAACTGCTACAGCTTCCAAAATGGTTTCCTGGCATCTATTCATCTCTCTTCCAATAGAATAAAATACAGTAAGTAATTAAAAAAAAACTAATCAACCAACAAAACATAAATTAGACCATGTCACTTCTCTGCTTAAAATTCTGCATAGACCCTGGCTGGTATGGCACAGTGGACTGGCCCTGGCCTGTGAATCCAAGGGTTGCTAGTTCTATTTCCAGTCAGGGCACATAACCAGGTTGCAGGCCAGATCCATAGCTGGAGGCAGATGAAAGGCAACTACACATGGATGTTTCTCTCCCTTCCTCCCTACCCTTTTCTCTAAAAAATAATAAAATCTTAAAAAAAATCCCTGCAATTTAGCATCCAGATTCTTTAAACTAAAGCCACAGGCTCAGGGACCAGCAAATTATAGCCTGCAGGCCAAATCAGACTAAGACTGAACCCACAACCCAGTCATGTGCCCTGACTAGGAAGTGAACCAACAACCTTTTGTCTCGCAGGAGGTCACCCAGCTGGAACACACCAGCCAGGGCACTAGTCATATAGTTCGGTAAATAGTTTTACCAGAGCACAGTCGTGTATTGCCTATGGCTGTTTTTGTACTGCAATGGCTGAGTTGAAAATTGTGACAAGAGAACATATGCCTTGTGAAACTTAAATAATAGTTTGCTGATCCCTGCACTGTATGATCCAACCCCTATTTTTCTGTTTTGCTGGTTATCTGCCACCCCCTTTCACTGCCCTGGTGATTCACTGTTTCCTAACCAAGCCATTCTTCCTCAGAGGCCTTGCACCTCCTATTCTAACCCCCCAGGAATAATCTTGACTCATACCATCCCATGACTGCCTCTTTAGCATTGAGGTCTTAGCTTATCAACGTCACCTCCTGAGAAGCCTTCCTTAATAAACTAATCTAGATGCCTCCAACCTCTCTACTTATCTATCAGTTATGAAACAGTAACATGGTGAGGACTACTTGAAACTATGGACTGGTTTTTAGTTCTTACCCTGCTGCTCTAGAGTGTAAGCATCATGAAAGCTGAGGTTTTATCTGCCTGCCTTATACCCTGCTTTAATCAGCATAAACTCATAACCAAAAACGATGCCTGGAATTGTTTAATAAAAAAGAGTAAAGCCAAGGTCAGGAACTCTAGTCTGTCTCAAGTCAGTCTGCAATATTCAGTTCCACTATTGTAGACTAACCTGCCCTTACTCATCCTCATCAAAGGCAGAAGGGAGACTCCTGGCCCCATTATGGGCAAAACAACTCCAAGAGTTTATCATCCTGAATGTGGGTAGACCTTGCCTCTTCAGATACAGAAATAAGAGTTAGGATAACTAGTTCAGGCAAGGCCACAAAATTAAGACAAATAATTCTCAACTTTATGATTATTATGGTTAAGAATTTTATTATCAAAATTATTACATCTCTTGTGAAAGTTCAAATGTTACATCAAGGTGTAAACACTCCACTTGAGAAAGAAGCGATACTTCTTTCCTTTCAAGAATACCCCCCACCCCCCGCCCGCACCCCCCAGAGGTCTGGTCTTGACAGCACCCTGCCCACACTCAGCGGCTGGGGTCTCTGCCCGAGCCGGGCAGGGTGAGGGCCGCCTGCCCGCTGGCCTCTCCCCTTGGTTAACAGCCGAGGGGAGAGTGCAAACCCCAGCCCAAATGGAGAGACATTTACATACGTTTTATATAATATACAAAGAAACCAGCATCCCAGGCAACATGATTTCCACTCCCAAGGCTCTCCCAGACTGATGGGTTTGTGGGGGAAACAACAAAAAGAAAAGTGTTTTGCTGAAGTCTCAGCATTAAAAAAAAGAAAAAACAAAAAAACTCCCCTCATTTAAGCAAACACACCTGATTTTAATTTTTGAAAAAGTGAAATTTTGTAACAGTCACACACAAAGAAGACTGTGCATATGATAGCTGAAGGAGAGGGTAGAAAGAAGGGGATGCCAGAGTCTGGGGGTTGGGGGGAGGGGAAAACAAATTGGAGGGGAGGAAGGAGGGAGACTCACAGTATTATCTTGTCAAAAAAAAAAAAAAGAAGTAAGGTCCACTGCAGCACCAGGGATTACACCTGTCATAGATCTGCTACCCCTACCATGGTTATAACTGAATACAAAATTAGATAAATAAAAACACGCCGGATATTACAGTAAACAAGTGAAAGAAATAAGCTGGCAACCATATGGAATTTAAAAAGATTGTGCACCCCACCTGGGCTGGCTCTAGGGCTCCTCCAGGGGTGTACAACAGGCACAATGCACTGATGGGGAGAAGCCAGTCTGCTTTCGTCTCTCATCCAGAACAGTGTTAGGTGCATGGGTGGCTTCCTAACTCTCACCTGTGCCACTCTCAAATAAGCATCCCCCAAAGAAATGCGGTACATGCCCACACCATCACAGTCCTGTTGGCACCACTCCACACACACATACATCTTTCCACTTTTACCCTGCAGTCACGAGTGCATGCTCCCAAATCATGGAGGCGGTCCTACTCATAGGATCAACAACTCCTAATTGGGAGTAGAAAAAACAAAAACAAAAACAAAAAACTCAAGAATTCCCAAACCACCTGGGATCCTCCCTAATCATATTTATTGCCAACAGCTGGTAAGTAGCAACATGCTGGGCCCTTCTCACTTATTCCTCTTTTCCTTACCTACCTACTTTATGGGTTATTGAGCTGTGAAAATAGCTTGAGGAAGAGGAGTGGCCATGTTAACAGCTGGGGCTCGGATAATCTGCTTCAGAACAAGAGTTGACCAGAAGCTTTCCTTCAGAGAGCCAGGCACCACCCCTCAGAGCACATTGCAAGCTTCATTATCCCTGCCTATTTCTTCGTGATTTAAAGACAAAAGGTAGGGAGCATTCATGGTGGACACATCTTGGATGTCTGCTTTTGGAATGGTTATCTTAGGGTGGACATTTACATTCCTACCTTCTTTCTTAAGTGCGTAAAACCCTAACCCTATCCAGATGGCTTGGGGCTTTGAGATTGGCTCTTTTCACATTTTTTTTTCCCCTCTGAAAACTTTTTTGGACTTAAAAAAGATGACCTCACTGCACAAGTGACTACAGGCTACAGGCAAGGATGGAAGATGGAGGCTTCAACACAACTCATTGCACTTAGAACCGTTACTAACTGAAACACCATTTGCGTGTCAACAATGTACCCTTAACAGCAGGGAGAAACTTCTTTATAGTCTCTGCTTCAGACAAGATTTACAACTTTCTCCAAGGCCAGAGCTAGTTGCAACCACAAGTCTTGTTTCTTGTTGACCAGACCCAATCCTCTGGCACCTTGTACCCTCTTCCCCAGAAATCTGCTTGGCCTAGGTTCCAGAGGCAGCTGGAAGGAAGCAGCTATGGGCTCATTCAGTTCGGTTTGCCCAAATCCAGAAGCCCTAGGAAAGTCCTGTCTGAGTCTTGACTCCTGACCCTTGCAGTGGCTGGAGCCGGTACTGGTGCACACTCCCACTTCCGCGGGGCGGGTAGTGCTGTGAATTGGAAACCGCGGATACCCTGGAGGCCTGATAGGCAGCTGACTGCCCAGCACTGGGCAGACTGATAGTCCGTAAATCTGATGGCAATGATGACCCAGAGTTCTGAGAAAAGGAGATGGAACTTAGAGTTCCTGTGCTGGATTGGGAAACTGAGTCTGAGGTTGGTGAGTCTGAGGGGCCCTGTGGGGTAGGGCTAGCAGCACTAGAAGTGCAGCTCCTCCTCGGAAGATTGCTGCCCGTGCTGTTTCCAGAATGTGGCTGGCTGCTGTAATACCCTGGTGTCCCCGTAAATGAAGCCAAAGAGTCTGTGGACACAGGGTGGGCGGGGCTAGAATAGGATGTAGAGGAGAGGGAGGATTCTGAAGAACCATGAGAGGGGGGGTTTCCAGGTCTCAGTGCAGTAGTTCGGTAACTGTATCCTGGAGATTGGGTAGGATGTCCTCGAAACGGGGAGGAACTTTGTTGAAGGAGGCTTTGTGATTCTGTCCGTGGACTATCACACTGCAGGAGCTAGTAAGAATTGGAAAGAAAAGCATAAAGAGGTGAGTAAGCCTCTATTTATGCTGTTTAGGTTTGTGAATATTTACAACACCCGCCTTTTCTTCTTTATCTTCTTAACTGCTTGTTTTTTTTAGAATACCAAAAATAGTCAAATGGCTATTTCTGGTCACTTTATTTTTCTGCAATAATTTATTACCTGAAGTTGAGTAGATGATGGCTTATTTCCAAGGCTGCTGAAACTATATGCACAGATGGCATCTCAAAACATTTGGAACCCAGAATATACTCCTATGCCCAGAGATGAGCAATTTCTCATCTCACCTGGTAGCTGTATCTGGAAGGGCTGTAAACAGCTGCTCCTTTCGAGAGTGCTGAGCTCAGTGTCTCTGGGCCTTCTCCATCTGCAGGGTCTGGAATGTAATGCAAAATCAACTTGGCTTCTTTGAACAAGTGACAAATAGCCATTGTTCATTCAACTCACCAATGCCACCACTAACCCATGCTACTCTCTTTCTGACCAATCAGGTGAGTGCAGCATGCCAGAAGGGCAAAAGAAGTGGTTAATTATGGGTTATGTCTTAAATGCCTGATCTGAGTCCTGTCTCCTCCTTTCTCTTCATCCTTCAACAAGGTGGATTTCCAGGCCTTTGGATAGATGAGTTATAAAAGTATCCCTTGGGAAAAAAAAGAGCAGACAGAGAGCAAGCAATGCTAGATTTAAAGAATGCTATAGCCAAATGAGTAGAAGCAAAATGAGTTGCAACCCTGCATACAGTGGAGACCAATTATGTAAGAAGCTGATGCTTCAGCCTAGCATTCATCATAAACTGTGTGGAGCCTGGCTTATGTGTCCCTGAACATCACTGGCAGCACAAGACCATAGGTTCACCTGAGTCTTTTTCTGTGATGTTACTCTCCCACGTGGGAGAAGGCTCTCCTTTTTGGGCCACTCTCACACTGCTTCGGAGGACTTTAGGGATGCTCCCTCCTTCTCGGAGTCGTTCTACTGATGTGGGAACCATCCTGTAAAGGAAACAGGGTATAAATTTATGCCGAAGAATTTGAGTTAAAGACTCTGGAACAACCAAAGATCTGACAAAGGTTGTACAACATTCTCTTAAAGACATCTTCTTAGACATTCTTTTTTTCAGGACCAATCTAAAACAAGATATTCTCTCTGCCTCAAACTACATCAGGCACAAAATAAAAAACTAAAATAAAAAGTAATCAAGGAAAAAGTAAATGTAAAAATGTCTACTTCTTTTAACCTCCAATTTGAATTGGTAAGTTTTCTTCTGTGAAATCATGTGCCTGGCACATAGTAATTTAATACACGCTTCATACATTAATAAATATTATTCATTTGAGCCCTGTCTCTTCTTTTGCAGACTTCATTTTTTCAGTTCAAAATCCCTAAACTGCCTCATTCTCTGTACCACTCATCTGATACTCAGTATCTGCCATTAGTATTATTTATTTGTGATCTCCCCTAAACTGGACAAGTCCTTGCACAATACGTCTTATTTCTCTGTATATGCCAGTTGTGAGGAACTGAGACATCTGTTGTTAATTTAAATGGAACTGAGCTGAACTCCTGACTTACCTTTCACATGAAATGACAAAATAGAAGACAGTGTTAGTACCCAGCAAATGCTATAGTTCATCTGTGTTCACAACTATATGCAGTACCAAGTGATGGTCCAAAGGCTCAGCGGCAATTCTTTGCCTTGGTAATAAGGCCAGTGCTTGGGAAGAGGGGTACAGGGTGCTTCCTGATAGAATTTATTCAGCTGAACAGAATAGAGGCATTGTCGGTTGGCTCTCTTAGATAAGTGTTCCATACATTTTAGGTAGAACTGGGAATAATCCATTTAATTATTAAAGCATCAAACAACAACTTACCACCTACTGCTGATATTCTCTTGAGGTCTGCAGTGAGATGAAGTGCCTCTGGATTCAGAAGGGCTGACTGCCTCCAAATGGGACAGAGAGGAATGAGATGGGGAGAATTTTTTGTGAGGGGAAGATGGGGTTCGGGCTGAGGATCCCTGCACACCATGGGCACCAGTGTCAGAAAGTGAGTTACTGCTGCCTTGCCCAGCTCCTGCAGACTTGCTTTTACTCTGTGCAGAATCACCTCCACCACCAGCAGAATTCTCCTTGGCTTCTTGTTTCCGCTTGCGATACTCCAACAGGGATACCTAGGAAGAAAATAAGAAAACAGGATTCTAGACACTTATCAGTAGCAACAGGGAAAGATGGAATCCCAGTTAAGCATTAGCAAGCCATGCAAACAAAGCAGGCACCAACACCGGTGACTTCTTTCAGGTGCGAGAGAGATCTGAGCACAGCTACATATTTATATCAGAAATTGGTAAGGAGAAAAGAAGATTCCAGGAGATGACATTTTTGAAGACTGATGTTCACTAGTAGAACTGAACCTTTTTTCTGCCTCCAGAAAATTAGTTACTTGGTAACAGAAGTGCGCTATTATTGTTATCTGCAACAATGGTAGCTCTTATAAAAGGAGAGTGGAGAGCTGGGATTTCATGTAGTTTGAAAAAGCCTCCCAGGTGATTTTGAAGCTCTTTCTTACTCCCTAGAATTCCCTAGAGATAGTTGTGTACAAAAAGAGAGAAAAACAGCCCTGGCTAGTGGCACAGTGGATAAGGCGCCAGCCTGCGAACCCAACAGTGGCTGGTTTGGTTCCCAGCCAGGGCACATAACCAGGTTGCAAGCCAGGTCTCCAGCCAGGTCCATAGCTGGAGGCAGGTGAAAGGCAACCATACATTGATGTTTCTCTCCCTTTCTTCCCCTCTATCTGAAAAATAATAAAATCTTTCCAAAAAAAGAGAGAGAGACAGTGAGAGAAACAAAAAGAAAAGCTAAGGCTTCAGGGTTCTTAAATGTGCTCAATTTTCCAAGACACCCAGCGATTCATTAGTGTTTCTGTCTTACACAAAGAGAAACTAGATTAAAAGGAGAAAGGAAGTGATTTCTGGTTTTTATTTGAGCAAGCAAGCTCTATTAAACCTATACATGCTTAGAAATTTCTCCCCAGCTTGCTGTTCATGTTTCACTCTTTTCTGACCACCACAACAGATTCCTCTCCTTGCCCCACCTGGCACAGCTCTTCTGTGCTGTTACAACACGCTGTGCTTACACCGCAGGCAGGCGGTTATAATGCTACAATGCCTTGCTAGTTCTACCAGGGCAAAGGCCAGTTTTATTTGTCTGTAACATTAGCACAAAATTTGGCCAAAGGCAGGTAACTCAGCAACAGTTCTGAAACAAATTATGATTTCAATCACCTTTGCACATAATAAATGAAACAAGAAGGCCAAAGACTGTTTCCATTTTTGTTCCTGATAGTTAATGTGGATCATGCAGCAGTCTTCAACACCCACTATTGTTTTATTCCAAATTATCTGCCAGTGTTTTCTTCTTCTATCCTCTTAGGGCTCTCATTTTTTTTGTCCAAATGTAAAATACAACAGAAACTCAAAGACAATTTTGTATATGCATTTTTTATACACAGTCTTAGAAAAAAGTTAATAATAATGATTTCTGATAACGTACTTTATTGTAAAAAGCCACTTTTTACCAGGAGTGCTACAGATCTTTTGCAATTATGAGACTGTTACACACACAGAACATTTAGCTTCCTTAGACCTGCCCAATAAAAATTGCGGTGCCAACCCAAAATACTCCAATGCATATCCAAATGTCCCTAGTTGAAAACCACTGATATAAAAAGCCGATTTTTTTGCTTTGTAATTTCTATAAACAGCATTGTTTAAAAGCCAATTCCAAACCCATTAGCCAGCTCTCTATGGCCTGGCCCTGCTATCTCTTTATTCTCCTGATTCTCTCCACCTTTTCTCTGACACCATAGCAATAGTTAACCCTTTGCAATCACATAGCATTCCTGCTGCTCATCTAATGGAGTGTCACATAATTACTTGTTCTGCTCCCTCTTCTATAATACCCCCAATCTCATTTGTTGGCTGATCGATTCCTACTTACTGTCTGAAATCAACTAAATCGATGACCTGTCATCTCTCACTCCAGCATCCCTCAAAGTGGCAAAGAGCCTGTTTGTTCTTAAAGCCCCCTCCACGTATCTGACTAGGCCAAGTTCCCCTGTTAAACTATCTTAGCACATCTGAATAACTTCTTTAGGGCATCCATCACCATTGTAATTAATTACTCATTAATACAACAATCTTGTTAAGCTCCATTAGGGCAGGACCAAGGTGGCAAAATAACACGGTAGTACTAAGTCCATGCAATCTAGAGCCAAACAGATTTGAGTAATGTCCTGGCTCTTCCATTTACTAGTTGTGTGACCATGGGTAAGTTACTCAACTTGCCTTAGTTTCCTCATCAGCAAAATGGGAAATTACCTATCTTACAGGATTGTGAGGAATAAGTGCATAAGAATAACTTAACAGTGCCTAGAACGTGGGAAGTGCTAAATAATTCAAGTAAATAATAATATTCTTTTCCACTGCTCTATTCTTTGAAGTGCTACCACATGTATGACACACGCGATAGGTATTTAAATTTGCTGATGATTTACAACATTCATTTAATTGTATTAAGTCTCTTTTTATTGGACATGGTAGAGACATTATCTTACTTAACTTTGTTTTCCTCACACTGAGAATAGTGTTGAACACATAGTGGTAACTTCATAGTATCTGCTGAATGCCAGTGCTCTTCCAAAGGACCAACATAATGCGGAACTTACCTTTTTCCTCTGTGGTGGGTTCTGGGGGGCAGATGGGACTCCTTCACAAGCCCTTTCACCACCAGGTGACATGGATCCACGAGAGACATCTTTCATAAAACCGTGTTCATATCTGCTGGGAAACCCTTCTGCAGAGGTACAATATCCCCCGTCCAAATGTAAAGGCTTCCTATCCCCTACTAGGGGAGACCCTCGATATAATCCATCTGCTCGAGGCATAGAGTTCAATGGGGAGTAGGCATACATTAGGTTAAACTCTGTCCGAAATGCCTGGTCCGAGTTTCTCATGAGGGTCTGATGTCCATCCCCACTCCTGCTTGGAAAGCCAGTCTCAGAGGTGGGTCCGACGGAGGGATGAGAAGCCAGGTCAGAATGACCTGAGTTGATCAGGGAAGGTCTGTCAGCACAGCTGTTAGTGTTGGAGTCAAGGTAGCCTACTTTTGTCAAGTCCAGGTCTTTCCGATGACAAAGCTGAAAGAATAAAAATCAATGGAGACATGGGGTAGGGGAGAAGGGAAAAAGTCACAGGGCAGAAAAGGAGGAAGGTAAGAGGGGGACAGGTGAACAGCAAAGAGGGATGAAAGCAGAAGAGAGAAAGCCATTAACATCTGCAGGGCCATGTAGCAACAGTGTATACAGGCCAGATTACTAAACAAGCCCCACCTCCCCCAAATTACTTAATCATTCTGGAGGATACTGGGAAAATCAGTTAGAGAACTGGCCAAATGTGACTACTTTGCCTGCTTAGCCTTTCATCAGGTGTGCTAAATCACCTTGCACCACATTTAAGGGATTGGCAGTATAATTTGGGTTTTACCTGAGCCCCATGTAGGCTACACTGAGGTGAGACCAGCTGGTGCCTTAAGGTAACTGGCTTCTGGTGTTATTCATTTCTAAGTTAATATTGATGGAAGGTGGAAGGAGGAAAAAAAGTTGAAAGAAAGTAGAAAGTATATGGAAAGTCAAGTATTTAAGGTACTGGTTCAGTAAAGGAGAATAGTATTCAAGACATCAACCAACCAACCAGTTCTTCACTCACTTTCACTATTAATTAGACACCTTTCTCATAAAATCTTCTGGCCACTCAATTCTTCTTTCTTTATCCTCCCTCTAATGTATTTCAATATACCACAACGCAACTAATTCCCATCACTGCAGAGGATCTGAAGTGCTGAAATGTATCAAAACAACCCACATCTGCTACTTGGTTATCATTACCCCCTCACACAAAGGTTTTCCATCACTGTCAACTAGCTAACTCTTTAGAAACAATGGTTCCAGAAACCCAGACACCATACCATGTTAACCTCCCAATTGTACTATTTAGAAACTTCAGCGACGGAGAAGAGAACACTGTACTTGCCTTGTTAAGACAGAGCAAAAACTTCCAGAATACAACCTTTTCTTAGTTTCTGATCTATAAAACCTGATTCAGAATTTGGTCAACTGTTACTGAGTTTAATACTAATTTTTTATTTGAAGAAGGAGGTTAACAGTTCAGTTAATTTCTAAAAGGTTATGAGATTATAACTTTCTCTTTAAAAGGGTAAAGACTCCATGTGGATTTGTAGAATTAATCATTACTACCTCTTTCCAAATCTTCGCTAGCATTAAAATCTCAATTTAACATCTCCACAGCAGCAGGATTTTAGAACAAAGCACTCAGTTGATATTCCGACATACCACTTGTACAGCAACCATATCCCAACCACTGCATAAGGGAAGCCTGTGACACAGAAGCTACGGGCTGATATAGTTGCCTTGTGTACCCCACCCCTAAGGAGCTATAAAGAAAACTCAGAAAGCTGAGAGACTTGACTCTCCCATTGTAAAGAAGCTACTCAATCTACCAATCAAAGTCCAAAACATCCAGTTAAACAGATCTTGCGGATTAACCTAGGAACAAGGCATAAATCACTGCTTAACTTTTTCAGTAAGCTGCTCCCTTATCAGCCTAAGGTAAAAACAGCAAATCAAAGTTCCTACCAACTTTTGATTTTCAACTTTTCTTATTTAACAAGCACACATTATTTAAGAACTTCTTTTACAAGGCTCCTACTACATCTTTAGCCTCTTTTAAACTTTACTTTTAGATGCTATTCTTTTTTAAAAAGAACTCTTGAGCCACTCCCTCCCCCAAACAACAACAAGGACACACACACACACACACACACACACACACACAGAGCTACTTTTATTTTCCTTCACCTACACTGAGAGTTCTGAGTAACCAGTCATACATGGGAAGATTCATTCAACTTACAGTGACCAATCGGCCACCCTCCAGCCCATCACCCCATTCACTTGAATACCCCAGCCCTTCCCACACACTAATGCACACTCACTCTCAGCCTCCAAGTGTGATTGAGATGGTGTGATAACTACCTCGGGTGACAGGGACTCGGGCCTATTCGCAGGGTAACTCTCAGGGGAGGATATGTTCTAGAGGAGGGAAAAGCATCTTGTTATTCATCTACTTGAATTCAAGAAGCAAAACAAAGCAAAAAATAAAGAAAAGCAAGCATAGATGGTTAGCCACAACTTTTTTTTTTGGGAGGGGGGGCAAGAATGCACAGGGGAATGTTTAATTGCAGAATTCATCTCAATGAACAGGATGACTTGTTAAAATGCTTCCTGGTACCTTTGGAAGCATTTAAGAAATAACGTTTCATGCTATAAGTAAACATCTCAAGCAGATTATCAGGAAAAAGGTGAAATTTTAACATTATTACAGTTGACCCTTGAACCACACTGGTTTGAACTGTACAGGTCCACTTATATGTAATACTCAATAAATATTACAGTACTATGAATATTATTTTCTCTTCCTTATGTTTAACTTTTCTCTGTCTTAATTATAAGAATATATAATACATATAATAATAAATATGTATGATAAACAGTAGGCTACTAGTGGTAAAGTTTTAGGGGAGCCAAAATTTATACAAGGATTTTCAAATAAGCAGGGGGTTGGTGCCTCTAACACCTGTGTTGTTCAAGTTTCAACAGTATCTTCATGTTAGATGAGAGTTTAGAAATCTGTAGTATTTGTTATTGGGCCCCCAACCACTTATTCCATAGGGGAACCTTTTCCCTTCACCCCATACTCCCTTCTGAACATTTCCTCATTCTCTTATGCCACTCAGGCCTGCCACTGTTATCCAGAGAAACTACTTAGCATGCTGAGAGATGACATAGCTAGAAAGATGGCCAGTTCCTCTAGAATGAGTTACATAAGACATGACTAATGGACTCTCTAGCTCATAGACTAGATGGTTCTTGGCATAATCTAATTAAACCTGACTACACCTACCAACGTTCTCAAACTACAATCCACTGCACTTTCGGGAACAAAGGGGTAAGAAGGCAGATTTGTTTGCTCTGGAGTTTCTGAGTCCTAAACAGGTTTACCCTTAGGGCTTTCACCTGAAGTATCATTTTCACATCAAACACAAACTGGGCAGTGGGCTCTGATAGGGAGATCTGAATAATAAAAAGTGGAGAAAATACTGGTACGAGTTGTAACAAGAATTCAGGGTGCCAGGAGTAAGGTTGGGGGGATGGGTTCCTAATGTTGTGACTATGGACAACAGTGTCCATGGTAGAGGAAGTGAGGCTGCTTTAGCAGAGCTGGGTACTGGGTGCTTGCTCCTCAACTTCTTTCCCTTGGAGTTGGAGGTATTTCTCAATTTTTTTCTGGAATGCTTTTTATCTTTCCCTTCAAAAATATTCTTCCCTCAACCAAGCTGATCTTTACTTGTGCCATCTTTTGGATATTTCTCTGTGTCAGTCTCAGGTGGAAATAAGGTTCCTCACCTTATACTAATAGGAAAGGGCATGACAATTACAATGATGATAAGACTGGTCAGGATAGTGAAGTTCTTGCATTTTTATGGTGTTTCATAGTTATCCAAAATGCTACAAAAGCTAGGAAATGCACCGAGTACTAAACTTGGCTGCTTGGGAAGGTGACTTACCTTCTAATTTCATGTTTAACTACAATAAAATCTGCAATGTCAAAGTATGAAACCCTAATCCTATAATATACTGCCCTCCAGGTTCTCTCATGAAATTTTACTTATCAAATTCTAGTTGCTTACTGAAAAGTCAACTGTTATTACACCTTGTAAACTTAGTAAGGCTGGAGTCAACTGCTTTACTATTTGGCTAAAAAGAAGACCACAGAGAATCTGATAAGAGTTACTTCCCTAGAAATCAAATGTAACAACAAAAATTTTTTTTTACGTCCCCAACCCCTGAAAAAGAGGTTTGCTCCAAAAGTCAAGTTAATATGCTCTAGCTTAGTCAGGTACAGCTACCTCTTGTTTTAAAGGTTGCTAGCTACCTCCAAGTAAGCCATTGACAAGCCTATCTATTTTTAATGCCCATGCTCTCACAAAAGCTGAACAACGAAAAGGATGGTATTAGTTAGGACATTCACCTTTTTAAAGAACACATCTGGAGAAATGCAAGCTAGGGGTAGAGTTGAGTGTGCTTAGTGATAAGAAATTTTTCTGAGAAGGAAAAGATAGTGTCTATTTAGTTTAATTATAAATCAAAGCAACATGCAACAAATAAAGTTTAATACACATGGAATCTACTTGACAAATCTGCTGTCATCCAAGCTTGGATACTAAAGTGATTCAGAATTAATGTTTTGAAACAGCTGAGATACACATTTTTAAAAACTTAATCCAGAGAGTGAAATGAATGTAATCACTTTGTCTTGATAGACACATGTTGCTCGTTTGTTTCATTTCTAACACATTATTACAAAAAGGGAAGGTAACCTACAGTAGGAAAAAAACCCTCATTTGCCATAAATTATATGCTTTCTCAATCTCAATTCACTGAGGCCATAACAAGAATACAAAACAATAGGGAAAGACACTTCACTGATTTTCAGGCCTAGAAACAAAGACAAACAGTATGATCAGAGATCAGAGTTCTCGATTGGTCCATTAATGATTACTAGGCACCTAGATGCCTATTTTAACCAAAGTAGAGAGTAAAGACAAAGATGGAGATCTAGCATGCTTTACCTGAAGTTGAGAAGACTGATGGACTGCATGCAAAAGTAAATGAATGTCACCTGTGGTAGAGCTATTTCTATTTTGGGAGATATGTGGACTGCCAAGATGAGAGGCTACCAGGTAATAGTTCACACTGACCCTAAAGTTTCCCATTCTATCGCTGAGACAGGCAAGGACCATGGTAAAAAAGCATTTGAAATGACATTGTATTTGAAATGAGAAGGTGTGAATGATGACCATATTCAGCACTCCCAACAACCAAAGCCAAATCACCTCAAACTGCAGAGGAGTATTGCAGCGACTAGCAGTAGTAAGAGACGTAATTGGTGAGAACACGAGGCTGTATCCATTTCGACATTCTTCTTCTGGGTGAGATGGGCCAGGTGTGGTCAGCTGGGGGCTCTTTGAGCCTGAATTAGGAGGGGGTGGTGTGACTGGAGAAAGAGGCTGAAGTAATTTGGTGACATTCTGCTCCATCAGATAGCGAGACTTCCATTTCTTTAATGGGCTCAACAAGTCTGTGAAATACAAAGCTAGGATGAGAGGCTAAAACCACATTTTAAAAGGAGGCTCCTAGTAAAGCCATTGATCTCTAGGCCACAATGGCTTTTTTTTTTTTTTTTTAAGATTTTATTCATTAATTTTAGAGAGAGGGGAAGGGGGGGGGGTGGAAGAAAAGGGAGAAACTTCAATGTATGGTTGCTTTTTGCTATTAACTCCTTTTGCCTCATCCCCTGTTGTTATATCCTGCAAACCAAAAGCCCAAAGAAACTCTAACCACCACACTTAAAAGTAATTTGAAAAAAAAAAAAAAAAAGTAATTTGAAAAACTATCTCCCACAGAACTGCTATATGAATCTGACATTTCTGCCTAATCCATGGAGCTAATTAATTTAATCTCTTCCAGTGGAAAAACCTAGAAGTTTTTTTTTTTTATGGTAAATTTCTAAATCTGTGTCACTTTGTTAAAAGCACACTCTACTTAACATGTCACAGTTCAAGCTTTGGGAATACTAACTACATATTTCTTTTATCCTGATACATTTTTGCCATTTTTCAGCAGCTTTCTGTAAATTCTACTTTGACAAAAAAGGGGTACACATGATTACCAGATCTATATCTAGTTTCTAGTTTAGAGTGCTTCAAAGTGTGAAATGGCCTCTATAAAAATTCCTGCTTTTGAAAACTACGCTGGTACTTTTCTTATTAGAATATTCCACTTTCTATACTTTTAAGGTTCACTTAAAAAGCAGTTACTATGGTATATATTTTAGTGATTACTTAGGCCCAAAGTACCTATCTCGTTTTCTCTGAGGAAAAATCTTTTACTCATTTACAACAGTTAAAATATTTTTATTCACTTACTACCTCCTATTGAAAAACAGTGACCTAGATTATATGCAGGGGGAAATTGTCATCTTATCTATTTAAAAGCATCTACAAATTTGTAAGAAACAAAATATATGTAAAACATGTTTAGTATAAGAATTCAACAGAGGTGATCATACTATTCTGTCAGTAAAAAATAATTACATGCCCTGGCTAATGGCACAGTGGATAAGGCGCCAGCCTGCAAACCCAAAGGTTGCTGGTTTGATTCCCCAGCCAGGGCACATAACCAGGTTGCAAGCCAGGTCTCCAGCCAGGTCTGCGGCAGGAGGCAGGTGAAAGGCAACCAACCATACACCGATGTCTCCCTTCCTCTCTCCCCCTCTTTCTGAAAATAATAAATAAAATCTTAAAAAAACAATAAACAAAAGAAAACATCAGTTGTTTTATTTAAAAAAAAATTGTGTTTAAGTGCTTATTATATACCAGGACTATACATACTATGTGCTTTGTGTGAATTAATCAGATTTAATTTGAACAATTCTAATAAACCCAGAACTATTATTATATCATTCCCCATTTTAAAGATGAGGAAGTTAATGTGTAGAGAGATAATGACTAGGTCATCTGACTCCCACCTATATTCTTAAAAATCACTAGGTTAAAAAAAAAAAAAAAAAAAAATCACTAGGTTAATTATATTTCAAAGGCTTGGTAAATGAAATTACATTTATTCCAGGCCTTCAAGGAAAAGTTCTGGAATAGTGGATCATGATCAGAGTTATGCTTCAGGAATATCAGTCTGGTAGCAATGGTTAGAACTTGGGAACTATTTGAATTAATGAATGGTAAACAGAAAGTTATGAGGCGCAGGGAAGATAAGTGCAAAAAAATACTGGAGATGCAGCTTTTCCTTTCTGATATCTAAGAATTTTTTTTTCTAGATTGGAAGTGTATGTTATTTTCCTTTTGTTCCAGATAGTAAGTTTTCTGTCTTATTTTTCTTTTCTTCTTTTGAAAAGTGCCTAGGTATCAAACAAATATGTGATTGAGGACTTACTTAGAATACTTTTTCTATATTCCAATAGTCTTAAAACAGTGAATCTTTTAAAAGATCACTATACTTCTAGGTCCAACACTGCAACTACTTAACGCAATTATATGTGAGGAAGTTCACTGTGGAAAAGCTGTAAAGTACAGATGAACCCATACCCAAATCAACTTACAGGTTATTTATTTAAAATTTGAGGTGTATGTCCCAAAAGTACTGGCTGCGCAAACTGTTTTAATTATATTGACATTGGCTCAATACTTTCAGTACAGACCTCATATATTTACTGAGTACTTATAATGATATCAAATTAAAAAAAAATAGACCCGATGTCAGCCCTAAAGAAGTTTATGGGCCAGTGGTCATTTGCCTTTTTCTATTAATAGCACTATATTTATGAAAAAATGTTTTCCAGTTTCATTTTTCTTGTTATACATAGCTTTCAAATTTTATATGCTTAAATCTAACCAGCACCCACTTCCCAAGATTACCTAAGTAAACATTCACATGTTTAAACACATAACTTGAAATCACAACTCCAAATTTATGTACCAACATTTTGGTGTATTTTCATCTAGAACTCTTTCTTGACATGGACTTACTGACTCCTGTTTATTTATTTATTTTAAAAAGATTTTATTATTTCCAGAGAGAGGGGAGAGGAGAGAGGAAGAAAGGGAGAGAAACATCCATGTATGGTTGCATTTTGCCGGCCTCCAGGCATGGACCTGGCTGGAGACCTGGCTTGCAACCTGGTTATGTGCCCTGGCTGGGAATTGAACCAGGGATCTTTAGGTTCGCAGGCTGGGGCTCTATCCACTGTGCCACCAGCCAGGTGCTGACTCTTGTTTAAATCATACTGCTCAATAACCTTATACCTTTACTCAGAAATACATGGTAAAAAATCTGTGACAATAAAAATCTAAATTAAAAATTTTATTTTAAAAGATAAAAAAAATTTTTTCATTCATTGTTTTTAGAGAAAGAAGAGCAGGGAGGGAGGAAGAAAGGGAGAGAAACATCAATGTATGGTTGCCTTTTACCGGCCTCCAGCTGGGGACCTGGCTTGCAACCTGGTTATGTGCCCTGGCTGGGAATTGAACCAGCAACCCTTAGGTTCACCGGCCAGCACCAATCCATATTTAAAAGATTTTATACATTTATTTTTAGAGAGAGGGGAAGGAGGGGAGAAAGACAGAAAAACAACAATGCATGCCAATCGGAAACCTGGACTGCAACCCAGGCATGTATCCTGACCAGGAATCGAACCAGGGAACACTTGATTCACAGGCTGGTGCTCAATCCACTGCACCACACCAGCCAGGGCTAAATTAAAATTTAGCTGTAGAGCATTCACATAGCTACAATTTAACCCACGTAAGTAGTTTTCAATTTTTTAAATTTTGTTAATTTGTAAGGGCTCTTTATAAGTATTAAGAATGTTGACGCTTTTTCAAAAATGTTGTATTTTCCCAGTCTGCTATCTGCCTTTTAATTTTATTTATATTAATCTGGTTTGAATAAATCTCCATAATATATGAAGAAGAGAGCAAGAGATTTAAAATACATAGTATCATTTATATTCCACAGGTTCCAAACTGCAATTTTATTATCCTCGGATTATACATATGGTAATTTATAAGGTATAATCCAACCTATAGACAGAAGAATAAACTAAATAATTTGGAAAAAAAAATTTTTTTTAGTAGCTTATTTTTTCCAAAATCCATTATACAAAATTTTAACTTAAAGCAGACAAATCTATTTAATGAATTCAAGTTCATATTTACTCAGGTCAATGAATAGAAACAATGAAGTAATTTTATGATAATATGAAACATTATGTTAGCCCTAGCCTTACATAACCTTTAGCATCTATTTTATTTTGGTATTTTGTTTTGGTAGTCTAATATCCACAAAATTGATTTAGAGATAAACTTAGGAAATACAGAAAAATTTTCAATTAAATTGATATTGGCAGGAGAAACTTTAGTAGGACTGCCCTAAAATAAGTTGGTATCATATATTTATGTACCAATGCTTTCTATTACAATTCAACAAAACCCCTGTTAAGAGTCACTGTGAAAACAAGGGTCAGATGATTTAACATGACCCTGTAGTTTAAAAATTTATGAGGACTTTAAATTGGATTCAAGGCTATTTCTAAAAATTCTTATGTTAACTATAAATCCTTGTAAAAAACAAACAATTCATAACAATTTCTTGTCTACTTCATTCATCCCAATCCCTTCATCAATTAAGTCACATCCAACTTAATTACCTATACTTCTGATTCATTCTTGAGTAGTGTTCCATATCCTTCTTGCTTATTCCCCATTTAATAAAAATATCCTAAATGTACTACTTTAAATCTATCTAACCTTTTAAAGGCCATTCCTGCCATTATCAGTGCAGTGCCTAGTTCTATCCTGGGAAAACTGATTCCTGACTTGAGATCTCTCCCTCCCTCTGTAAAGATATATGTAAAGTTAACTATTTAAGAGAACAACACTATTTCATATATAAATAACTTTTATCCTTAGCCAAGGACATATTTATTAATTTTAGAGAGGGGAACAGAGGGAGAGAGAGAAGGAGATAAATAGTGATGTGAGAGAGAAACATCAATAGGTTGCCTCTTGTATGCACCTCAACCAAGTACCAAACCTGCCACCTACACCTTTGCCCTGACTGAGAATTAAACCTAATTGTTGCTTGTATATTGAGAAACGTTGGGGACACATACCTGCATTGTCTTTGCAGATACTAGAAGAGTTACTATTCTCATTACTTTGGTATAGGTGCTGAGTTCTAGTCTCTTGGGGTACAGATGATGTTTGAGTCATCCCTTCTTCCAAGGCTTGCTTTATCCAGCGCTATAATGGGAAAAGAGCCAGAGAATTATCAATAATCACTTAAAAACTATTAATATATCTATTTTAAATGCATTTACCAGATTATTAAATATCAACTGGCGAGAGACACAATCCAACACACTCGATTCAGTTCCACAGTCAAGTATTTTTTTTGTCTTGTGTTTCAGCATATTAGAATATTACCCATCAATTCCTCTACCAGGCAAAACTGAGAAAAACGAGGTCCCATTTGGAAAACCAAACAATAAAAAATGATTACTTAACTTTTCATACTGCTCAGACTGGGAGAAATGGAAAGAGATAGAAGAAATCTTAGCATTTATTTAAGAGAGGCTGATCATATAGAATAAAACTAGCACATAAAATAAGTGATAAGAAAGAAGATAGGAAGATCATGTGCTGGGGATATCTGAAGAGATTAAAAGAAAAGATTCACAGGAAGACTTTGGATGAGAACATCTCTTTACTACAGGTACCAAAGTACTTCTAAAAGGTCTACTCTAAGTTGGAATATCTTGTGAATTTTGTTCTCCCTATCAAGTAGCTTGGTTAAATTATGCATGAATAATGAAAATCATCAGAATAAATGATCTTCTGCAGAAATCAAAAAGGGAAAAGCGGTCAGATTTTTTTGTAGTGAATATTGGTTCATTAAATGATAAGTAATAAATTTAGGTCAGAAAGTAAGGCTGCAAAGATTAGGAAGTGAGAAGATTTACCTGTAATTGTGTTCTCTTAGATACATAGTTGTGGGTTGCTCACAACTGTACCTCTCCTGCCCTGACATAAGACAGACTGAATTTTGATAAACATCAATCTCTGAGTCAGTCCCTTCCAAAAGTAGGAAGGGCAAAGGTGATTATAATTTTATACCTTTAAAGAACAAATATTACCGGTAAGTAAATCTTCTCTTCACTAAACAGAGCAATGTAATAGGTTAACCCTCCTAGAAACTAAGAGAACAGTTATATATGTAAGAAAAACTTCAACAAGAAAAATTATACATCACGCAAATGGCATCATGGACTGCCAAATGAAAGCAAAAATAAAGTTGTAAACATGAGAAGAAAAGTGTGAATAAGCATATAAAAAAAGAGACGTTAATGATCAATTGAATTACATCAACACTGTAAGATATGACCAGGTCTCCGAAAAGCCAAAACAAGACCAAAAATGAACACTCCCGTACACAAAACATTGATGTAAAGACTGTCAGAACTAAAGATCCTTATGACTTAGAAAAGGTCTTAGAGGTCACCTTGTCAAATCACTCAGTGGAGAGATGAAAAAAAATTACAGCCAGGATGAAATGAACATAAAATCCTCTGTTACAGGTATCTTTAGTATAAGTTTTTTTCAGAGCAGACTGACAGCACTCACTTGGGGTTACGATGCTTTCCTTCAAGGGAAAAGTAGATGCATCCATAAAGAAATTTACATTCTCATCTGATGACTACAAAGAGGTAAAATAAAACCAGGATGGGGCATTCTAATAATTAAGATGGTGAGATATAAGGTCAAACACAGCAAATGTGACATAACCCATTTCTCCTAGGCCTACTCTATGTCTACACAATATTTTAGGGCCCATAGAAAAAGAATGAGAACACTTGTACGTAAGTTTGAATCACCCCTATCCTATAAACATCAAATTAACATTAGATACCCCCACCCCCAAGTCCTAGCTATAATTATTAAGGTCAAAAGTACATTTCTTCCTTCTCTGAAACTGTATTATCAAAGAGCGTTTTAGGAACCTCAGAGATGGAAGAGAGAAATGTTTTAAAGGATAAAGAGCAAGGAAGTAATTTGGGTTTTAAGAGTTTCAGGATTTGTGCTGAAACTGGGCTGTGCCTTTTACTAGCTAACTCTGGGCAAGTTACCCAACACTTATAAACCAAGTCTCTAATCTGTAAATTGAGAATGATAATCCCATTTTTACAGGAATGTAGGCTAAGCGAGACAATACATGTGAAGAAAGTTTATAGCAGATTACTGAACACACATGTTCAGCTCAGGACTTGTTCAATGCTATGTATGGAGATACAGAATAATAGCACTCCAGGGCATACAATGAAATACCAATGCTAAGCAGTTTCAATTTTAGTCAGGATGGTTTTCTAAGAAAGCTGGGAGACCAAATGACCCACATTAATTATGCCTACAACATAAGTTTAGAGAGGATTTACAGGAAACAAGGAGGAACACTATTAAAAGACTCATTAACCGCTTACATAAATGCTTCCATTCTAAAATAAGATGCGAAGGGAGATCCAATAGAAGATATACATACCATAACATGATTTTTAAGAGCTCTGATTCACTTTACTTTAGAAACTCCAGGGAGATCATAAAATGTTCTGTCAAATACTCTAAGAATATGGGTGCAAATACACACATGCGATTTTACATCCTTTTTTTTTTTTGCCTCCTGTAGACTCTTTACACTGTTTTAAACTTATGAGGCCTGTATCCCCCCTTTAGTTAGATATAAAACAGTAGGCCTGTTAAGAATATACACTGTTTTAACTAATTCCATGGACGATGGTTTTTCTCATCTACCTGTTTAACTTACATTGTTCTATAAGGGATCTTCAGAAACTTATCACAATTTTGTTTAATCATAGAAATCACAGGTCCTGCACTACTTGAGTACTTTCTAACCAAACTACGAGTAACTCTTTTCCACCCCCAACCCAGAATAAAGCTGAGGTTCAATTGCTAGACAAAAGACCAAATTTCATTAGTTTTGCCCCATTAAAAGAACAAACAAACTATATTCTGGTTTTGTAATATAAACAATCAGGATCTAAACTTAAACAAGGCCCAATTTAAGTGAGGTGATTTTGTTATGATAATTCAGTGTATACAGCTTGCACTCCCGAAGAGTGGCTATGATACATATAGATGAAAGTGCCTGAGAAGAGCCTGTATAAAACAAGACTAAGGACGGACACATTTGGAGAATATAACACGAACATGAGTTAAACAGGATTTCTATCTGCTGCCAGCGGAGATGCAAAGATGAACCCTAGATACAAGCTCTAAACTATAACCAGGTAAAAAGAGGTTTAAGAAATGGGTTTTTTCTATGGAATCTGAAGTCATATTTCTATACGTTTTTGGTTTTTATAGGACTCTAATTGGAAAAGCAAGATGGGAACAGAATGATCATAATTCAGCATCAGAATAACGAAGGCACCTTTTCCTGAGGCTTATGCATACTATTTACAATTCAGACTTTACTATTAATCTGTACTAGATAATTGTCCTTACTTCATAAAGGACCAAACTGGAGATTCTACAATCTGGCTTGGTAAGATACTTCAACAGTTAACATTCTTAAAAGTCTAGTACTTTGCATTATCTACAAGCCCTTTTTGTGAAGATCTCACAGTCAAAGTTCTCTTTAGGAGTTCTTCTACTTGGGAATTTCCCCCAAATAAACCAGTAAGTGACTCAAATACTTAGTAGGTAAGATGTGCGATTAGGAAAAAGACTTTCTTTAGTGTATGCTACTCATTCAATGGTAGGGCCCTTGCTTTGTGCACAGATCCCTGCTGCCCTCCTCCCCTCCGTATCCCACACCACTCTGGCTCATGTTTCATGCCCCCCTCCCCCCAAGAAATAACTTCTGCTCTTTGGGGAAAGAGAAAAGCTTTAAGTTTGGAGGAGTCAGGGAAGACCTGCCTGGAGTTGGAGACTTCATCACATCAAATAATCTACATGCAGCATCCTCATGTACGTGATGCCAGTGGAGGAGGGCAATGGCAGACACTGAGGAAGGCAGCCTGAATCCAGATCTGAGGATAAGAGAAAAGGGTGTTCCAGGGAACAGACTACCTCAAAGGAAGACCAAATGAAAGTGTGTCCTGTACTTCTAGAAATACAAAAATGACATTATAGTCTGACGGAGTGATCTATTCCCGAGAGACACCTTCGGAAAATATTAAAGGGCTTCTGGGAATTAAGAAAGAACATTCCAAAAACAAACAACCATCAAACACTACTGCCACTAGATCCAAAAAAAACAAACAAAACAAACAAACAAACAAAAAAACAAAAACAAACAAAAAATAAAAAACAGAAAACAGTAAGTAACTAGAGAGGAGAGACAGAAAGAGAAAGAGAGAATGAATTTTATAGTAGGTTCCATATTCACTAGGGAATAAACACTCCAACTTGTCATTTGATCAAGGAACAGGAATTATACCAATAGTAACAGGACTTTCCCTCTATTCACACTCAAATGATAATAGTGACTGAATTAATTTAAAACACAATTTTTTAATGTATGCAACAATGCTTTAGAGTACGTGGGGCCCAATCTCACTCAAATTCACAAATGAACATATTAACCAATACCACAAGAGCACACACAAAACATCCCTCCCTACCCAGGCATCAAATGATGTGCGCTCTCAACTCAGTAACCTCAAGGGCTCTTTGAAAAGACAACAGTGATTACTCACAATCTGAGCAACAAAAACACAGTATATTTTCCACCTCAGTCCCACTGACTCTTGATCCATCAATATTCATGGCTGAACAACTAACTCATAATAAACTCACATGGGCAGAGAATGGCTATCTGGAGAATGTGTTAGATATGTCATGATTACAAGCAACCTAGGTTAAAAATAAATATAGACGTACCTTTTTACAGGAGCTGAATGTGCCATCAGGCAGAAGGGGCCTTCGACGCCTCTCAGGGATAAAGGGAGAGCCAAAGCGAATGTAGTGTTTGGGGGTGGTGCAAATTAACGGGGAATGGATAAGACCAGGTAACATGTTCAGGGTCGTTGCCAGTACAGTTGGGTCCGTGGTAATACGTAAAGGGCACTCAACGGGGCATTCTTGCTTCTCTGCTTTGTCATTCAACCATTCTGTAACTAGATACTAAGGCAAAAAGAAATCATTAGTTAATGCTGCAGGTGTAAAAGCCAGAAGCAGCAATGTTGAGATGATAAAGACAAACCTTATCTAGAAACTAGAATACAGTTAGGTATAGCAGCTGCAAAGAGTAAGAGTAAGAACTGGGCATTCAAATTCCAAGGAGTATCTTCCTTCACTCTCTTTGTAACCACTAAGATGAAATAATTCCAGAAAATAGTATTTAGCTTTGTCTTAAAATTTTAGGAACAAAAGAACTGTAGTAGAAGGGCTTCAGCCCTGTGTCAAAGCATTTTATCTAAAACTTTTAATTAAACAATACTTGAGTATTTGTTTACTTCTGGATATTATAGGTCCTCTCACTTTACTAAGACACAACCCTTGCCAGCCTAGACTCATACAGATGTTTTTGTGGCTTACCTTTTTGGTTTTGGGATATTTAGATGCGGCACGGTTGACATGGGATCCAGCAACTGATACCACAGTTGGGTCTGACCCTGTTAACTGCCTGTTTTCTCCTGAATTGTCTATACTTCCAGGTTCAGTAGGAGTTACTGAGTTATTTCCTCCCTCTTCCAAGGCAGCTTGTGACAACTCTGCCTGCTGTGCAATGGCCTGCTTCTGACGCTTTAGTCTTTGGGCTGAACTGGTCCGGTACCGAGAAATCCGACTCTTCGGTCGGGGCCTAGAAGGTTTTGCTGGAGGTGGTTTGGGGACTGTTTTTTCTGCAGCAACATCCTGTAACAATAGCAGAGTAAAATGCTTACGGGAAATTTCTTAACAGCAAACATTCTATTTCGTCTTCTGTTCACTTTAAGCATTCTGAATGTTGATTCATGAAAAAAGTGAGCATTTTAGAAACACTAATTTCAGATGTAATCCTTACAAAAGTGTATACATTTAAATTAGCTAAATAAGCTGTAGGTAAATGTCTAGGTTAGAGTTATTTTTCCTTTAAGTATTTGTAAAATAGGTCGAAAGTCAGCTGAAAATAGTCACCTAATTTTAGGGTTCTTAGCAAAGAAGATAATTCTTCCTTTTGTTTTTTTCCTGGAAGTTTTAGCTTAAAGCTTACAATTCATGACTAGGATAGGTAGGGAAACATGAGTTTACCCTGAGAATCCTATGAAAGGGCAGCTGTATAACTGTGCTGTACAGAAAAGACAAAAGAGAAACCAGATAACGTTTATGAACTCAGCACCAACAGTTTATCTGGCAGAAACAGTATGAAGTTCAATTCTAGTCTAAAATGTTTAGTCATTCCAACTCTGTCTGAATTTCACAGCTGATGAAAATGGCCTTATTTAATGTAATAGGAGGTTAAAGCTGAAAATGCTGATTTTAACCATTCCAAAAAACAGGTTGTTGACATTAGCAAAAGTAAGACTGTCAAAGGCCTGGAGTCTTTTCTTTTCTTACCCCAGCTTGAGAAGACCTCCGGGTGTTCACCCCAATACTTTGTGGGGTGCTTGGGATGGCCACGTTTAAAGCAGAGTTGCTAACTTCAGACTCAGGGGCTTCGGTTTTTGTTTCTTCCCCTGCAGGTGTCTCTGAGGCAGTGGTAGTAACCTCAATGTCAGAGTTGCTTTGTTCCAAGGGCTGATCCCGACGCTTCTTTCTTTTCTCTAAGTTTTCAAAAGCATGCATGATGGCTTCAACCTTCCTATCTTCCCGGGTCTAGAAAGAAATAGTAACATAGAAGAAAGCCTTCACCAAGATGAGGGGGCAGCTTTTCAGAAGTAATATTTATGAAAATTTATAGACATTTACATAAACCATCAATACATGTATCTTGGTAAACAAAAGATAAAAAACAAAAATAAAATATTTCATTTAATTATAAAGGAAGGCAAGGTCAAACATGAACTTTTTCAAAGAAGGCCAACTATTTTGAAACTTTTAATATAAAAGAAAAATAGTCATCAAAGCCAGTATTTCTCTCCATTTTCAGAGTTCAAAAATAACCAAGTAGATTTTCTTGAACTTCTCAGGAACAGAAATAAACATGAAAGTTTTCAGCAAAAAAGTACTTTTTGAAACCATATAACCAATATTTTAAATGTCAAAACTCACACAAACTTAAAAAATTCCAAAGTCAGAGTAAATATCCCCAACAGAGACATTCTGTTTCAACCAGTTTTTTTTGAAATGACATTGTTAATAAGAAGCTTCTAAAGACCATCATCACCAGAACTACTACATGTGTGTGCAAAAGGAAAAAAAAAAATAAAAAATTTTTAATGAAATATACTTTATAGAAAAAGTCCAATGTGTAACTTATGGATGGTGGTACAATACAGTATGTTGTCAAAGATGATACAAACTCAGAAGAGAAGGGATTCACATGCTGTACGTAGGATAAATCAGTAGAAAAGGATGTTGGAAGGTACCTACCCTCCTGCTATGCGCTGGGTTCTCCTGGTCATCTGTAACCTCTTCTTTCTCTTCTTCTGGATTGTCTATTTCCTTTAAGATAGAGTCAATATTCAGATGTACTTTCAAGTTCCAGGAAAAAAAATCAATCTGTTCCCCCCCTGGTAACTTGAAACTCTAGAAACAGTTTCTAGCGCTTGACAGTGTTACTCATGTGAGACCACATGGTAAACACAGAAGATATGCCCCCATTCTCTGGACTAAAGCCTGGAAAGTCGCTGAAGAGATGTTATTAACATTGTTAAAAAAAAAAAAAAAGAGGGAGAAAGAAAATAAATGAACACCTTCATATGAAGGGCATTAAGCATTACTATATATTCAATACGTAAAACATGTGGCAACCCAAGATCCTCCTCATTTAGAGATGATCAGCACCATAGCAATCGCCTCTGGCCAAGGAACATTACCTCATGGTCACTGGACACAGTCACTTTCTCAGAAACTTGTTCTGTTTGTGGGTTGGTATCCTCCTCTACAGCCTCATTCTGCTGTTCCATCTCTAGCTCTTTCCGTCGTGCTTTTCTCCGTCTAGTCTCTGCTCCAATGATGGGTACGCTTAGAGGAGGCGGGAGTGGCAGTTCTGCAGCACTGGGATTCCTTTTCTGTATAGGGCAATTCCGGTTCCCCTTATGACACGCACAGTCCACTTTATAATTACTGCTCCAAAGAAACAAACAAAAGTTCCTGTCTCAGTACTTAAAAAAAATAAATTATATTGCCTATTCATTCTCTTGAGGTATTATTAGTATGGTAGTTCCTTCTGGTATTATCTTTGAATAAGTAAAACAGTCATTAAATAGACTAATTTATCAAAGGTAACTTAAATGAATACTTTCAATATTCTGTGCTTTTTACATAACCCCAACTCTTCCCACTGACACATGGTGAATGGAAAGGAAAGAAAGCCCCAACTAAATTCAATTCTCCCAAATGTCTTTATGTTATTAGATTGGCAGTGAATCAGTGAGCCTGAAGTTGCCGAATTTGTTATCTTCTGTCTATCCTCACCACGTCCTAATTTTTACCTGCTAATTACCTACTTATGATTATTACCTTTTCTTACTGTACATGTGCCTAACATCAATTCACTGTGTAACATTTTTTTTTTTTTGCCTAAAGGACCATGAAGGAGAGAGCATCACTTTAATAAAACCCACCACATATTCATCTATGACTTGCCACCTGTTTTTCTGCATTGTCATACATAACTAGATTACATGGTTTCAGTGGATGGGGTGAATCTTTAAACTCTCATTCTATTTAACCCCTGGCACAAATAATGTGCATAACATTACAATTTCTATGAGTGTCATACATCCCCCCCACCCTGCTATTCTTGCTATAAAGTTGTAAACTAAAATACCTTTGTTAGAAGACTATTGAGCAGTATCATGTTACGTACCTATGTCTCTAAAACACAAGCAAATAGCCCCAAAATGCTCTAAGCCTGACTTTCCTTCCACAATTTCTAGGCAGAAAATGAAATACTTGTAAAAAGATTAGTTAAAACAGATGAGACTGGCAAGGAACAAAAGCAGATTTAATTGCTTTATATATAAGAGAAGGCCATTTATGTTAGGAAATTTTGGAGGTCTTACCAGTTACTGTACTCATAATCAAATGCTATGGTGACCTCAGCATCCTTGGTGATGGCGGACACAGCATAGATACACAGGTGAATCATTCCGTCTGCAATCATGTGTCGCACCTGTGTGAATAAGACATATGATTGATGATTTAGCATTAAAACCAGGAGCTCTCCAAAAGAAGAAAAATAACTTTTAATCCAAATAACTTCTCCTCACTTAAGAGTTATAGTTGTTGTCTATTATTTTACTCTATTATTTCTTTTAAAGCTATTATAGTTAATTGTTTGAAAAATTTGGAATACTTCAAGAAATAAATCAGAGATGTTAGAAATCAGGGTAAGATCACTGTTCTCTATCTTAAACCCATTTTCTGAGAATTAAATGTTCTTACTCAGCCTGTGAGAAAAGCTCTGTAATTTTCTTGCTTTATTTGATATGGTGGCACTGAGAAATCAATTCTAAAAATGTCTAGACTCTCCCTTGTAACAATATTAACTAAAATCTAAAACACTGCAAACCACACCAGCTTAAGTCTGGGCCCAGTGACATCTTCTACAATATTATATGGCACCTTCTTTAATATAACATCTTTGACTTCTTATCCAGTCTAGGTCTTTCTCTTCAGCAAATGTGTTTACTCTCTGAAGAAAATCTATTCCTTGCCTCTATCCTGTTAGAATAAAAGCATCATTACTTTTCCTTCTCTCACAATGAAGATCACAACTATTACCTACAGACCGTAATCTGGGTGAAGTTTTCAGATTGCTTCTTCAGTAGACTTGATCTTTCATGATCCCATTCAAAGAGAAGTTGCTACAGAAATCTTACCTCTGCATTTGGTGTACATGATCTTCGGATGAACCGAGCATCGTTACCGAAGGTACGTGCATCCACACACATCTCTACTCCATTGAATTTTGAGTAGAAGAGCACGAAGGGGTATGGTCTAGGGATATAATTAAAATTCATGTAATTCTCAATACAAATAAAAAGGCCACCCCATGACTTCAAATATGAAGCATATGCTGACAGAAGTAGCTACAGTCTTTTGCAATGCTTACACTTGGAAAATATCACATGCTTATCTGCTTTTGATTAAAGAATAAACACAAAACAAGGAATGCTTGGGTTGGAGTTATTACTACTTTATACATTAAACAATCTGCAGATGTATTTGGACTTCTCTAGCAATGCAGATAGAAATGAGGTTATATCTGAGTTATAATTTCTCCCCTCAAGAGAGTGGTCTACCAGCCAAGATGGTTTCATAGCCATAATGCTGAACCAGGCCTACTTTAGTCCCCACTGCTCAATAAATAATATTCTTACTTTTTGAAGAAATGCCCATTGACCTCAAACTGCTGCCGTAACATGACTTTCCCTCGATACTCTATTATAAGAGTATCCAAAGCCAAATCTCTTGCAGCCCTCAAGATCTTCCGGTGCTTTTGAACACGAGTGACTCTTCCCAACTGTAGCTAAATAAAATCAGGGTATTGGTATTAACATTAGACAATAGCAACAGCAGCTTAGTAGACACTAAAAATGTTTCCTAATTGAGAACTTTGTATGTATTATTTGGGTCAATAATCAGAAATTTCTGATTTCATAAAATGTCAGTATTTCTAGGAAACAGACTTCACTCCACATAGTGAACTTGTCACTCCCAACCCCTACCACCAAGGCAAGAAAAAATTCAAGAAAACTATATGATTAAGGTTTTAATGCTCTACGTTTAATGTAAGAATGAATAAAAAATTTAGTTTTCTATCAATCTTAATTATTCCTAATGAGGCTGTATAGAATTTAATTTTTAATTAATATAGTTTAAAAGTATGTATTTGGATAGTTTCCAGTTACTATAACCTGCTTTTGTTTAAAGATGCTCAGGAGCGAGCTAAGTTGTTACTTTAAGTCCTTGTACATTTAAAAGACATGGTAGTTTCACTATGTGCCCTCTTCCTGGGTTCTTGAAAGTCAACTACTTACTTATGAGACATTAACCCTTTGATCCTTACCTGCATTTGGGAACCAATAACTGTATTATTACAGGCCAATTCAGTCTTATTGATAGTGTCTAAAATAGCAGGTTTGCCCACAAATTCCTTGCTAGAATGTAGATGTTGTTCAAGCGCGTTCTGTACATCTGCACTGTACTGATTAGTGAAAGCTTCTTCATATTGATCAGTCCACAGTCTTATCCGATTTTCCCATCCCTCAGTTGTGTTCTCATCTAAATTCTGTGCTTCAGAAGGAGAATTCTGTAGAGAACAAATGTCAGGTAGGTTAGCACAGTCCATGAATGAAAATGGGAAGGGGAAATGAGGCTGAGTCTTAAGGATAATTTGTTTTCACTTGGAAGCTGGTGTGGCATAAAAGAGTAATACCTGAGGAGTCAAAGGATCTGGTTTCTAATATGGATTCATTACCAATAAACAGGGAAGCCTTCAACAACTTAGAAAATCTCAGTTTCCTCATTTCTAAAGTGAGAAATTAATGTGGATCATAGTTCCACCCCATCACTGACTTTATGACCATTTTTAAGTCATAAAAATAGTAATGAGAAAATATTATTGTATCACAGACATCATCCTAAACAGGTATATATGTGACCTATATACAGATAGAGCTTAAGTCTGACACATGTTCTTCTCCATGGTGCTCAAGTCTTAAAGTACCATCAGAAAACAAAACAAAAACAGATAGTGATGATGTCACACTAGTGATGACTGGAAGTGAAAGACAGTATAGTATCAAAGCTACTTATAAGCAATTTCCAAACTAAACTTGCAAAAAAAAAAAAAAAAAAAAAAAAATAGGCATAAGGAAATTACACATATATTCCATAAATAGTACAGAAAACATTTATACCTATTACAACAATTGCTTTCTTTCACTTTTGTGTTACTAGTTTTGACAGACTGTTGTTTACCATCCTTTCCCCATGAGGCAGGAGATGAGAAAATTAATACCATTGTTTTCTACATTTCTCAATGGAGTCCAAAAGACTGAACAAATAAACGATCTGAGGCCAACACACTGAGAACAGAGTATCATTTGCTTGACCTGTCAGTAACAGCTGAGCAAAAGACAAGTGCAAAACTTGAAACTTAAGGGTGCTTAAGTCTGAGAACCATGGGTGCCCAAACACCATTTCCAAGTTAAAGTAACCAGCAGGAACACTAAACTTTTGACTTAAACTTAATGTATATTGGAAGCCTTTGCCACAGTATTATATGCTATTCATTAATACAACTCTGTCTATACTGTTCTGCTGTCCCATTCTTCTGAGTATTGAACATGCCATCTCAGTGGGTTTAGGATAGTGGTTTTCAACTAGAGGTAATTTGCCCATAAGGAGACATTTGATAGTATCTTAAGCTATTCCTTAATTATGTTACTGGTACCTAGTGGGGATGTTGCTACACAGCCTACAATGCAAAAAAAAAAAAAAAAACAACTTCCCTGCAACAACTCAAGAATTTCTTGATTTAAAATGCCAATGGTGTCAAGGTTCAGAAATTCTGAGTAGCCTCCAAGTAGAGAAGCTTCTGACTTTGGGATTAAAAATCCAAATGACTCTCTGCCCCACTTCTTACTGTTCTCACCTAGATCTTTGGAGGTGTTCCTACTAATAATGAATTCTAAGCACAAAATTTATTAACTCAACAAAATTCCAATGAGAATGAAACCAACCAGTAATATTTTTATTGTCTAAATTTTATTTTTAAAAGTTTTGTTTAAAAAAAGATTTTATTATTTTTAGAGAGGTGGGTAGGGAGGGAGGAAGAAAGGGAGAGAAGCATCAATGTATATTTGATGCTTTCACCTGCCTCCAGCTGGGGAATGGGCTGGAGACCTGGCTTGCAATCTGGTTATCTGCTCTGGCTGGGAACTGAACCACTGACCTTGGGTTCGCAAACCAGTGCCAATCTACTGAGCCACACCAGCCAGAGCTATTGTCTAAATTTTAATATGTTTATGGGACCATTTACATTTTGAAAGAGCAAGCAATATTTGGGATTTATGTGAGTTATCTGGGAGAATCACTCAGTATCTTTCAAAACAATGTAATCCCTTGAAAGCACTTTACAGTAGTTGATAAAACAGAAAAAGGCTTAGCAGCTGGAACCAGGGATATGTCTGTGTTCCATACATCTATTTTAGGTACCCTATAAGCAAAGGAGACAAAAGGGGCAGTTAAAACAAGCTTAGCCCCTTGCCAAGTTTGCTAATACAATTAAGTTGTATTCCAAGGCATCTCAGGACTGATGCTCTTGGGCTCTAAGTCCTCTTCTCATTTGCTTTACAGATGTACAAGTCTGTTTACAGGGATATATATGCAAGGCAAAGCCTTCACATTTTAGGTGAAGTGCCACCTATGATCTTGGTTAACACATCAATAATAATGCTTATCTTCACTAAAAGATTTTAATGGTTTCCCCATATTAAATGTCAACAGGAAAAATCCTGTTTTTATATAATTTACACATTTAGGAATATGAATACTTATAACATTAAAATAGATCTTAATTATACTTAGATGCTTTGAAGTCCTAAGTAATTGTTCGGGAGGTATGTTGCCATTCTCTCTCTCTCTCTCTCTTTCCATATGTATGTATATGTAAAGGAAGATACTAGACAGCATAAATCAAGTCTCCTTTAGGCAAACTGTTTTGTTCCCCCTACCCCAAACTCTGTTTTTAATCATCCAGTACCTAAAGTTCATTGAACATAATTTCTTTATTCTCTAACTGCTATCCAAAATCGTATTTCATAAGCTCTTTTATTTGATAACTGAAGAAAAGAAACACATTAACATCAATCAAAATATTCTATACCAAATAGATATTTCAGGAGAAAACATTTCAAATACAGGTAATTCTTATCAATAAATACTATTTTCCTACTGATGAAAATTATCCTCCAACTGGTGATTCAAGCCTACATGGTGCTTGGGGTGGGTACATAAGAGAGTCTGTATCACCAGAAAACCCCTCAGTCCCAAGGCTGAGGCTAATCACAATGAAAGAAAACATCAGTCTCATTTGATATAGCTAAATGTCACTCTCAGAAAAGCAGCTAATGAAAAATCAACACGTGAAAAGTCTAATTACAGAAAAAGAAAATATTTCAGAAAATGGCCAAGAAAATCTATTTTGGAGAAAGGCTCTATGAATACCGAATGGCAACAATTATAAACTAATGAAAAGCAGAATCCAAGATTCCTAGACCATCAATGTCAGGAAAGAAGCTGACCAAAACGCAAGATCACAGTGAAGTAAACAGAGCATCAGGGAAGAGTACCCCTTACCTTCATCCGCAAGGACTTCCGGGATCCCTCTCGAAATGCCTACCCAAAGAGGAAAACAAGTAGAACAAAACAAAACTTGGTACCAAGAATGACAGTTATACCTATCTGAGACTAAAACTAAGGCCAGAATTACTGTTCTAGTCTCTGTTTCCCTCTCCCTAGGTAACAAATACAATTTAATTCCCCACACTGTTATCAAGAGTAGGGGTAACTCAAGGCCAGTGAACTCTGTGGTTACTAATTCCAGTACATTCCATTGTGAAACTAGATAATTAACAGGGAAGAACATGTATCACCTTAAATCCTACACACACCTCTGACACCAAAAGAAAAAGCAAATTAAAATGTTAAAGTGGCAGATTTACCAATTTTGAAATTAAGAAGGAAACAAAGACCAATCCCCTTAACAAGGGGTGGGCAAGTCACCTAGGAGCAACAAAGTTGCTCTGATGGGGAAGAAAGAACAAAACAGAAGAGGTTTCTCCTGGAGACTTTTTAGTTGAGAATACAGGAAAGTGACCACAACACTGAGGAAGCCTAGACCACTCAAGAGATGTTTCCTGACTTTTTTTTGAAACAAGGAAATAAATAAATAAATAAATAAATAAATAAATCGACCCAATGACATGAGGTTGGCAGGTACCAGGACAAGAATTTCTGACTGCTTTGGGCTGGGGAGGTAGGGAGACACTGTAAAGATAGTGGAAGCCTAGACTGGAGGCTATAGCACACATGGGGTTGTGCCAGGTGGGGCCGGGATTTCATACCTGGGATGGGGCTTGGAGAAGAAGAAACTGTGCCAGTTGTGATGGTATGGAGTGGCAGAAGAGAGGTTGGTCTACATGTTCACAACACAGGTTAGCTGATTTTTTGCAAGTAGAGTAAATGTGGCCCTTCACACATCTGGACCAAACTTCTTAAAAGAATTTTGGTGCATTCTTGGTCCAAAATTTCAGCTATTTCAGACATATTGTTATTTAAGATACTTTTACCCTCCATACCTTGATTTTCTTTGTCTTTGGTGCTGCACGACCCTTTTCTGGACTCTTTTTCCGTTTCTTGGGTTTGGTTCTTCTAACAGTTAAGGTGATGCTAGTAGGTGTGTGCTGTGTTGCTGTATACAACACAGTGGAAGGAGAAAGCTCCTCATCCCAGCTTTCTGTTGCACTGCTATCCCCACCTGAAAAAAGGTTATTTTATAGTTCACATGGTATAAACAGATTTAAAAGCACATTAAGAACAGCTTATTTCACTAGATCTAGCCCACTTTCAGTGGCTCCTTATCTCTATTATTTAACTTTATCAGCTGTAGAACAATATAAATACATGAACAAGACTCTTTTTGTATCATGGGCAATAAGCAGATAAACTCTCTTCTACGTTGTATACATTTCTCCTCTTATATTCGGTCTCAATAGCTCCATTGTCTCAACATGTAACATAGAAAAAGAATCTGATTTTCTGTGCTCACTAGAAATATTTTGATTGCTACAGGGCTGAACGTCATCATTTATGGTTACATTTAGTTCACAATAAAAGTTACGCAGTAGTCTTGTGAGGACGGCTATCTCTTTCCATAAAAAGACCTAGGGGCCACAACTTACAGGAGAGGTTCAGACAAATTATTTAAAAGTTATTTATGTCAAAATATGTGCATAAGACATTTTATGCTCACCTGATATGTTGTCCTGCTTCCGCCGATGAAGTCTAATAACCTTCCCCCTGCTCATTCCCCTAAAGAGGGAAAATAAACTTAAAGTAGTCCTTCCAACAGCATACAGCACATTATTGCAAAAATGGGAAGTGTCTCTGCATACACTGCCCCCTTCTCCTCCCACCTACCAAAAGTCTCCAGGACATTAAATTTCATATCAAATTCAATAGCTTTAACATCAATCTCTCATTCCTTGTTGTCAGCAATTCTCACCTAGTGCAGAGAATTCGAGCCAAGGAGCACTAAGGAATCATCTACATTAACAAACACAAGAAAGAATACTTTGAGCTTTTCCCTACTAATAAGAAACCCTAATCCCAGCAACCCAGGCTTGAACTTAGATGGAACATGATCTTACCTGCACTTGTCACAGTTGAGAAGGAAGCCATCCTGAGAAAGACCACAAGGACACCAGGTAGGAACAGTCTCTCCTTCAGAGTTCGGGCTGTCTCCACAGCGTTCCTCTACGGGCGACGGCAGGCCATTCAGGTCAGAACGAGGGATGATCGTCTGGACAGGGGGAGAAGCAGGAGGTGTCGGAGGAGGAGGGGCTCCGTAATTATGATCCTGAAAATAAGATTTTTTAAATCAACAGTGTCCAAACACTGGCCCCTCTCTCCCCTAAAGTATGGTACATATGGAAAGAAAGAAGAAAGTAGTACCCTTCGTTTTTTGGCTTCAACCAGGAAAGTGATAAAACAAAATGCCAAGGTCAACTGGGACATAAAAACAAGAACAATGATGCAGGGCTAGGCGTCCGCTGGAGGCAGGGAAGTGCAAAAGGGGCAACTTCATCATGCTGCATATAAACATTGCAAGAAAGTCACAATGTATAAGAATGGATTACACTCCAGGAAGATCACTGCTTTGGAGAAAAACAAATGCATACTCACAGCATAAGGCAGTCCTCGACACCCATGCCTCTGAGTGGTCCCATAATTATGAGTGGAATACACGCTCTTCTCATTAACTGCTGGACTAGCCTCCACAGATTCAGGGCTGCACAAAGGCGAAAAGCAATGCATGATAGCATAACACCTAATCTTTCCTTAAACTAAGACTTAACTTCCCATTCTAAACCCTCCTCTTTCCACAACCACCAGCTACTAGAATAAGAGAAAGAACTCAGTCAAATAATCTTATTAACATAACTAACCCTATAAATAACACTAAAAGTGTTATTAAATGTGGACTTGTGTGCAACATGAAGCCAGTACAGGCAGATGTCTCAAGGCAGGCACCTGGGATACAAGGTGTCCCTAATGACAAACACAAACGTACCAGCCGAGCAGGGAGTTTCCCCTAGAGAAGCCACTCTGGGCTGCTTTAGACTCAGAACTATTCTTCTTAATTGGATCTCTTAATACTTCCATGAAACCTCACATGACATTTGCAGTGAGTGAGATGATGAAAGTGCCTTCTGTACTGCCCCAGGGACCAGGCCCTCTTCCATTCACTACCAAGACAGGATACCCTGAAGAAAGTACAGGTAAAAACAATGGCATCTTATATTTATACCTCTCATCTTGATGAACCCCCAAATACCTTTAGAGTAATAACTTCTCATCCACTGATGACATGCAAGCATATCATGGACATAATTATTTTACAGCTGCATGGAAATATAACAGAACTTCAAAATAAAACTATACTTAGGAGTTTTATTAATCTACTGACAAGTAACAGTAGTAATGGCTACCATTTTAAATTTCCATTATTTTCTACGTATTTTACTTATATTCATTCATTTACTCTATAACTACTAAACATGGTAAATAGCACCCCATATTTATAGAAAGGTAAACCGAGGGGATGAGTTTATGTGACTTTGCCAAGGTCACACGTTAACAGAGCCAGGATTTGAAACAATGTCTGAGTCCAAAACCTGTGCTCTTTCCACTACGTCTAACACAACATTCTACCTTTATAGAAAATTATATAAAATCTTAAGTAACCAGGCTTAGCAAGAAGCTTGGTTGAGTATCTTTTTGTATCCTTCTTGAATGGAAAATAAATAGTTCAGGCACAATTTATGAAAATAAAAGAATTATATAAGGCCCTGGCTGGTAGCACAATGGATAAGGTGCTGACCTGCAAACCCAAAGGTCGCTGGTTCAATTCCCCAGCCAGGGCACATAACCAGGTTGCAAGCCAGGTCTCCAGCCAGGTCCGTGGCTGGAGGCAGGTGAAAGGCAACCATACATTAATGTTTCTCTCCCTCTCTCTGGAAATAATAAATAAAATCTTTAAAAAAAAATTATATAAATGTTCAGATTAAGAAATTTAATGCAATCCTTTACTTGGTAATAAAAAGGCATAATTGGCAAAGGATAAAATTGGAATTTTAGGGAAAAAAACTTAAACTTGGTTAGGTTTTGGGAAACTGTGAAAAGATAATTGTACTGTATGACTTCAAAGAACTGAATGATAACTGTCATTTAAATCAAGCAGAGCAGACTTACAAATTAGAAATTCCAAGGACACCACACATAACCTTAGATATCAAAGGGTCTTTCAGGGAATCAAATAATGCATATTGTTAACTTCAAATAATTTGTTTCCCTGCTTGAAAATACACAATATACAGTACTTGGCAGGAATAAAATGTAAGGTTCAACGTGGCCTAATGTCAGCTGAGAAGTGAGGGATAAAAGAAAATTCTGGTATTATATATCCAAATCACCCAGTTATATGCTCCAGACTGTGAGAAAGGATATTATTATTAATAATAGCAAAGGTAATTTCTAGGTGAAGAACTTTAGACATAGGAAAGTATTCTCTGGTAGTGAAGTACATGCATCTTATTACTTTAAAAGGGTGCCTGCCAGATGGGAACTGAGGGTTGGGGGAATACAAGAATACAGGTCAATATCCCTGAGAAAAAGATGAACATGGCTTGCTGGCAGGCAATCAGCTCTGAGTATTAGGAAACAGGTGGCATTTCCTAAATGAAGCCAGAGGCAAATAGCATTAATAAAATGAAAGTAGAATTTAGTTTCTTTGATGGACACTTAAGAGAAAGTAATTTTATACATCATTTTTATTTGGTAAATAAATATTCCAAAGAGCTGTACCTATTTTATGAGAGATTTTGTACCACTGAACAAATGGAGAGGAACATGGTAACTGTTTATCAGGAATGGTTTATGTTAATTATTATTATTATTTTTGGATGGGATAAAGGAAAGTGATATGAAATAAAAGATGGCCATGGAGATGTAGCTATGTTGGTTGTATCTTACCCATCTCTAAACTGGGTATATATAAACATATGCACTTCATGTGTAAGTCTAGGAAATAAAAATAAAATATATGTTTTGAAGGTGCAAAGGCCATCCTGCTGAACAATACTTTCTAATCAAGCACAGCATTAATATATTGCTATGCATACCAAGAATAAAAATTTAAGCTCTTATCTTCTGATGAGGAAACTCTGCAACTTCCATAGTGGTTACTGATTTAATACATAGTTACAAGTTAACAGGTAAATATAGGATTTCTTAGGACATTCCCTAATATAGCTCTTACCTATAGTTTACCTATAGTTTAAAGGGATTAAAAATTTGGAGTGTTAGGATGGTGTCTCTTTATTAGTCAACCATTTAATGCAAAAGTAACCTCACCCTTTTTTCTCCCATGTCTGAACTACTATGACAGCTGGGCACTTTCACAGAACCCATGCTTACAATAAACAGACTTCACCAACTGCGTTCAAAGTACAATATGCAACCTGCTGCTATAATGCTACCTATTTGGAAATGTCTAAAGTTCATTTGTGGCAGGATTGTAAATTCAGAAAAATCTTTGAGCTCATTGTTGTATCTAGAATTTTTCCCCTACAAATATATTAAAAATGCATAATGCGTAATGTTTCTATCAGCTTAAAAAAACCCAAAAAGTGAGATCTAGGTTTTTTTCTTAATTGAGTTATTTCTCCCTTCATACCAGACTGAATCTTTATACCAGTGCTCAGAACAGTGGGAATATGCACAATAGTAGAACATGCATGGTGAATCACTAAAATATACCATCAGTAATTTAACAGAATAGTAGTTGCTGACAGTCTCTTGTCTTGTAGAAATATTAAATAAATAACTGTGTATAATAATTAGTTATGACCACAATATCAAAAACCTGGAGATTGTGAATGAAATATCTCAAGAAATGGAAACATTGCAGTCAAATTTTTTAGCCAAAGTATTTTTAATTCCTGCAATTACTTCTGTACTCTCTAGCAACATTTATGGGCAGTCATCTGTGTACTCTGGAAAAAATACCAGTTTTAAGAATAATTGCTTTTGATCTTATTTATTCTAAACTCACTGATTTAATCACTGTTGAAATATCTTACAAATGTTAGTAATGCTGTTTATCTATATAGTTTGCTAGTCAATCCATGTAGGAGCTAGTGGCTGACTTTAGAAAAATATCTTAACACTACACAACTAGTTACCTACTAATGTAAGAAGATTTTTAAGCACCTTATTTGGGAAACAGCTATGAAATTGGAAATCTCAGCTATTGGCATAACTAAATCTTTTTGGCACGCAAAATAAAAACAAAACAAACAACAAGAACAAAAAATAAACAAATAGGAAAGAAAAAAAAGACCTGAAGAAACACAATCCACCCTTCCCACCCCCCACCCTCCATCTTCCTTTTTGTAGGGCAGTAAAGGCCAAAGGCTGCTCTAAGTTGTAGGCTACCCCCGAATATAATACACTGCTGCTCAGGGTAGCTTCGCTTTAAGCCTTCCTCTTTTAAGGAAGCCAGTAAATAGTTAATTGTCCTAGTTGGCTTTGTGAAGAAATATACATGGTCTTTACTAATACTCTCAGTTTCGAGGAAGAAAACCACTATTAATCAGGGATGCAGTTGAACCCAGAGTTCTGGTACAGTTGCTTTCCTTTGCTGAGGGGAAGAATCCCCAGGGGACTGAAAATGGCAAGAGAAACAGGGGAATTAGAGCAACACCCACCTCACTCAAGAAGTGGCTGTGGGATCAAGAGTCTGAACTGGACCTGAACATATTCAAAACACCAGGATTTTTCCAGCCCAGACCCTAATCCCTGGTACTGCCTGGAATAGACTTGGCTTCTGGGGGTGTGCTGCCCCCTAGGCCCCTTGGGTCTCTTTCGCTGGACTTTCACATCCTTGTGTAGTGCCACTTCGTCTTGAAAGGTAGGGGGCTTCCACTTCCTTTCTGTAAGCAAGGAAGAGTGGGTACAAGGGAGGTAAAAGGACAAGAGGGGGAATCTGTGAGCAGGGGGAATCTTGGACACTTAAAGAGAAGGGATACAAAAGGCTAAAAAATTTTAAACTGTGAATAATATATAAAGTTTTATAACACAGGCCTACCTTCATTGCCATTTGGCATTTAAATTCTTCAAGAATTGAGAGTCTATTTTAGGGATTGGGCTTTTCGACAATTCCTAAAGCTGCTCTTAGCTGAAAAAAAAGTTTGGTACCACTGATTTTGAAGGTCCTCTTTCTAGGCAATGAATATTATTAAAAAACATGACACTGCTTTCCATGTTTTCTACCCCCAAATGTCAGAAAGTTTAAGTAACCTGCCCATATAAAGTTTCAGTCCCTTTACTCTAGAACAATGAGAAGTACATAGGAAGAGGCCTTCAAGGAAAATCAGTTGGAGAGAACTCATCTTTATCTCCATCCACAAGAATAATCATTAATTCCAAACAGAAGCAGGTAGGGACACCTACTTTATTTCAATCTTCCCCACCCATCAAAACCAATGAAAATGAAATCATTACTTTGCAAATTTCATTTTATTAATCATTTACTCAGAACTCCCCTCCCCCCAATTCTTTCCTCCTCTTTCTATTTATTCCCTCCAGCATCTATGGGAGAAAGGAAAGGTCTAATGTCATTTATAGTGGGCCAGACTTAGGTTTAGAAAATGTTCCATATTTATTATCAGATGCCCATAAGAAAGTTGTTTCCACACAAACTGGTAATTCACCTACTACCCAGGAAGTAGCACTTACTCTGATCCAGCAGCCATATCTGAGTAGGATGTATCTGGTGTGGTGACTCCCAGAGGGATTGCAATGCTCATGACGTCCAACACAGCAGAAGTGGAAATCACGGGGTCCAATTAATGGAAACTGGCCACTCTGAGAGTGGGGGTGAGCTGCAGAGCCTTAACCAACATGTTATGGACATGAGGAATCCTGCCACAGGAAAAGAAGTAATATCTAGTAACCAGATAGTTCTTTAAAAACAATTTTTATTTTAACTATAATTCTGGGAGAAAATGCAATTATCTTAATGACTATATTTGTGAGGTAGGTATCCACTGCTAAGTATAAATAAAAACATAAACCACAAAGAGTGCAGTTTCATGATAAAGATCAGAAAATATTTTATGGAAAAGTAGTGAAAATAGTCTAAGTTTTCAACTATAACCAGGGGAATTTGGGAACAGAAAGGCCCACAAACAAGAGTAAAAATGTGAGAGGTTAAAAGATTTTGAGGTATGGTGCAAAGAGAAAAAGGGGTGCTTTCATATGACTTCACATTAAGTGGTTTTATATTGTAAAAGTAACCACTCAAAGGATGAAGTAAGAAGCATTGTACATGGCAGAAAGTCAATGTTGAAGGCTCAGATTAATGAAAGATTTCCGTAAGAAGAGACTACAAAGAGTCATGATATAGTGATTTATCATAAAACAATTAAGATGGTAGAAATGTCAGGAGACTATTTATACTAGAAAAGTTAAATGAAAAGTATATGATATGAGTCAATCCAGGGGACTAATGCAAATTTTAAATAGTAGACAATCTGAGATGCTTGAATCTTATTTTGATATCTGAAGCAAATTACTGAGGGTAAAAAACCCAACTGTGAATAGTGAACCAAACCAGTGTGTTAAAGAATGCATAAAGATAACATTACTAGTTTGTGACGCTGTTTTAGAATGCTACAACAGCTATAAAGTGAACAGTCCTTCCTGGTATCTATGCTTTGCAAGAGCTTGATCTCTCCAATGGATCTAGAACTCTCCAAATATGAGTGTGGCAACCCATTTGTTCACACTCAACAGAAGGTGACATATTGCTAAAACCTGGGACTAAAATGAAAAGGGCAAATCTTCCTATCTATTGCTTCCTCACAGCTCATAAAAATGACTAGTAACTTTCTGCTTCCGGGCTTGTCTTACATATAAATATTTCCTTTCACTAACAATATATCCAAACAGATTTATGCAGTATGTCAAGTCTGTGGAAAACTGAAATAAAATCTGCAAATAGAAAAAAGAACACATCAATTAAGTCCAAAGGGCATAAAATTAAATATTGGGGCTTGTGGGTTCAACTTTCTCTAATTTTAGTATTACTGTATAATTCAGATTAAAGAGTAGGAAAATAAAAAGCCCCAAACTGCTTGGTTTATTAATTAAAACAGTCTGATAGTAATCATACCTTCCCTGACCAATAGATAAGAATCTGAACCATGTATTGTATTTTCAGTAAAGAACAACAAAAAGTTATTCAGCACCATTAAAACTCCTATCACAGGAACTATTATATGCCTACAGAAAAGTAGGCTTCTAGATAAATACAACTTACAAACCTATCCTGATGTTATTTTTCTGAGAGTAAATTCTAAGTTTCCTTAAAAGAAAAAAATGAAAAAATTACCTCGGATAGTATCTTAATACATTAATAAATGATTAATAAATTCCTTAATGAATTCACACCCCAATAAATTTGGATAGCCAAAAATAACTTTAAGAAACATTTACTAGTTAACTATAAATTTATCTTTAATGAATTGCTCCATTTTCCTTTTGTCCAGTTTTACGTTCTTCTTCTATTCTTCTGATGAAAGTAATCATTATAGGTTAGCTTGGTCATCTTACTCTAAATAATGATTGTATAATATTGGGATTTCTTAATTCAAACAATGGTAACAAACCCAAATTTTTCACATAACCCTGAGGACAGCGCCTTTCTTAATTAACGATCACTCTTCTAAACATAGCTATTAAAATGTTAACTGAAGAACTTTTAACAGATCATCTATATGCAATATTTTAATAGAACACTAGTTTTGTTAATACTAGACAACAGATTCTTAATATAGTTTACTAAACCTATTGATTATAACTGTTTTAAATCTGTCATAGTTTGGAGATGTGTCCTAGAGAGAGTGAAGATCTAACGTCATCATCTCTGGGTGGAACAATTTCAAGATATTATTTACTTGTTAATCTGCCTGTCTATTCCTACTAGAATATAAACTCTCTGAGGATAGAGATTTTTGTGTTTTATCCTTTGTTGTAGTGTCAATGTCCAGAACATTATCTAGCACATAGAGGGTGTCTGAGAAATAGTTGCTGAACAAATTCTGATCATCCTTACCTCAACAAGATTTTAGCAATCATCAAAATAAAAAATCAAAACAAGTTAAAAGAATTTCTTTGTCTCAGTCACCTTTTTATAGACCTCTGAATATGAAGTCCCAAAAAATTATCTGTCAGTAGCTCTGACGACCTAGAAAAAGTTGAGATACAAATTAGTATAAAAAGAAATAACATTGACGGACCCACAGAATAGGACTCTACAGAAACAATATTTTAATGGCAATTGTGTTTGTTTCATCAGGGTGGAAAGGGGAATTATCTTTTTTTTTGACTTAAGAAGTGTAAATATTTTATTATACCACTGGACATTCCTTTCCTTTCCTTCGGATTAGGATTTTCTTCCATTTACCAAGGAATTTCTTCTTTTTCTCTCTCCCAGGAGGTACTTCTCATCTCCACTGAACCCTTCCCAAATTCAGAGGCTTTTCTTGAACCAAATGTCAGATTTACTCTTCAGTCAGACAAGGAGCTACCATCTATCGTAAGTTCGTATCACTCCTTCCCTCCCAACCCCCTCCATCTTGTCCTACTATATAAAAAGATTGACAAAAGGGAGTCATTTCTATTTGTGGTCAACTCACAACAGAAACATGTAGAAAAAGAAAGCCTTAATTAACTTTCTATTCTCCAAAAAAGGAAAGATAAATAGGTAATGAATGACCTAAGACTTCAGAGAGAAAAAAGTGAAATTTAACATTAGCCGGAATGAGGTATTAACACGTGAACTGTTAATGTATCATATACGTGAAAGAGCTGTTCATGTTACTTTAGTTACCAAGAGGGAATGTACTTTGTTGATATTTTATGAATTTCCAATTTGTTAAAAATTAGAAAATGAACTATTCTTTAGAAATAATTAACAAAGAGCATATTAAGAATTAAAAAAAAGGATGACAGTAAAAGAAAAAAAAGAAAAAGGAAGAGAAAAAAAACAAAACAAACAAAAAACAAGACAGATATAGATTCCTCTAACAGCAATAAATAAGAAATAAAAGACCCTGGCTGGTGGCACAGTGGATAAGGTGCCGGCCTTTGAACCAAAGGTCGCTGGTTTGATGCCCAGCCAGGGCACATTACCAGGTTGCAAGCCAGGTCTCCAGCCAGCTCTGCAGCTGGAGGCAGGTGAATGGCAACCATACATTGATGTCTCTCTCCCTTCCCCTCTCTCTGAAAATAATAAAATCTTAAAAAAAAAAGAAATGACAAGGAAAAGGACTAGTAAAGTATGAGTGTACAGTAGGGTAAAAATGAATATATCAAGAGTTTCAATTTTATTTCAATTTAAGTAATTCCAGAACAATCCATTAGAATCCACAAAAACACTAGTATTGTTCTGAGAACGAGCCTGTCTCCTGGTGCTGAGTACTCTTTTGAAAATTTACCATTTACAGTTTCTTAGGCAAAGGCTGTTAAAATAGAATATGCCAAAAATAGTTTATAATTACCCCCCGTTTCTTTAATTGAGTCCAGAAATGGTCAATAGTCTCTCTATTTGTCACTCTGACAGTTTCTTTTCCATGACTTACTTGCTGAAAGCACTAGCCCTGTGTGATCTGCATGTTCACTCTCAGAAGACAGGCAGCATTTTAAGAACAATTCTGAGAGACTTCAGAAAAAGAAATTGCATCAGCCAGGTGAGCCGGAAGCAGCTGGGAAACAAGAGTCCAATAAACAGCCAATCCAATGAAAGAAATTCAGAACAAGACTACTTCAGTAATCCTGTGAAGAGGACTGGCAGGAAGAGGAGTGCCGCTTCAGAAAGAGAACAGGCCTCATATGCTTCAGACAGTCTTTGTACTGAGGCTGTGGACCTTGGCCTTTCTCCCAGAAATGATGCAATCCTGATGAACAAGATCTGCTGCCAGAGAAACAATTGTTAACAGCCTAGGCAGACAGCAACTCAGCCAAGGAGCAATCTCTGATCAACTTCACAAACCAAAAGAACACCAGATCTCTTCCTCAATTTGGTTTGACAAAACATGTAAGTAAATGAGATCATTTTTACAATGAATATAATTCTCCAAGCATATTAACAGTAAGGTATTCACGTTGATATTTTACACTTATTTTCTTTACTCCCCTTAGAAAGGCTTTTGGGAGGTAATGGCTTCTCTAAATATGAAAATCACTCTGGAATCTGGGGCTTAATTAGGAGATTTCAAAGTAAGGACAAATATGCATACTCACTAATCGACGGACAGAATGATACATTTTAGAGACATTTAAAAAATTATGTGAAACTCCGTTAGAAATAGGCATGTCTTAAAGAAAACCACAATAATCTCTTCCTGCTTAGGTTGACATAAAAGTAATATCACACTGCAATGTCCACTTTTCTCAAGGGCAACAATATTACTTCAGAACCTTTAAGAGGGTTAATAACTATTTTCATCCTATTAGCCATGACTTGCTATTTTAGAATCTAGCTTAAAAATAACCTGAATTTAAAAATCTTCCCTAGATTCTTCATCTCCTAGGCTTGGTTTCCTTTTCAGAGCTTTGGTATCAGGTTGCTCACACAGTATTGTTATAAAGTTACTAGGATTTTTTTCTGTTACTAAATAAAAGGCTCTGCCTACAACAAACCTCAGTTCTCTAAACTCGAACTTACCACAATTAATCAATTTCCTCCACTAAGAAATACCCCTCAAACAAATTCACTAGAAACAAGCACCTAAAATATATCCTGAAATCAATATATTCAGCCCAAACGACCTCTATAAACTATTAAATAATGAAAATTAACAGATACTGAATAACTCTGAAGCCATAAAAAATCTTTAATAGATCAACAAATGAATAAATTTAACTAGGTAAAGGGGAAAGGAAAAAAAACATGTCAGAAAAAATTTAAATTAGGGTTAAAAGTCATTCATTTTAAGGTTCAATTTCTGAACCCACTGATTATTCAAATTTTGTTATATACAGGGCGCATGCAATACACTGGCAATAACTTTGTATCTCATTTCATGTGCTTATTAATTTTGAAAAACTATGTTTCTACGGTTGTGATTTAACATCATTGTTTCAGATACACAGTATTAAATTCTGATAGCAACCATCATATCGAAGGAATACCATGTTAGCGCAACCATAGTTTCTGGGCTGCATGCAGGGCAAACTGCTAAGGAAATTGCAGACTTCAATAACATCCCTTTACCTACAGTTTACAAAGTGAAGAAGGTATATGATGCTGATCCTGATGTCGCCACACCAACAAGAAAAACACATAAGGTACGCAAGGATCACACAAGTCTAGATGTTGTACACAGAACCCAGGATATCATCAATGAAGATCCAGGAAAGTCAATACACTCCATAGTAAGAGAACTGCAGATGGTGGATTAACAGTTCGCAAGATTATTGCTGAAGATATCAGATACAGGTTGTATATTCTTAAAAGAGACCAGTTTATGACACAGCAGACAAAAGAAAGGCACTTTGAAAAAGCAAGGGAACTGCTAACAACACTGAACAATCCTTAAAAACCCTCTGATTTTCTTCGATGATGCAAAGAATTCTCAGCAGGACCAAATAGTCAACAGAACAAACAACAGGTGGCTCTGTGAGAATCTTAATGAAGTCCCAATTGTCATGAAAACAAAATTTCCTGCTACAGTGATGGTGTTAGGTGTTGCCAGCAATGAAGGAGATAACATGACCTGGCAGTTTTTTCCACAAGTGAAGGTGACTGCTGATGTTTACCTTGATATTTTGAGAGAAGTAGTTGTACCATGGAGGAAGCAAGTCACAGATGGATGTCATTTCATCTTCCAACAAGATGATGCACCAACACATAACACCAAAAAGGTGCAAGAATGTCTCAGTGTCAATGTTCCTGAATCCTGATCAAAGTAAATCTGGCTGCCTAGTTCACCAGATGCAAATCCTTTAGACTATAATGTATGCAGTATTTGTGAGAGAGAAGTTAATAAACAGCCTTATTCCAATAAAGAGGCTGTTAAAGTCAAGACTGAAAACATGATGATGTTCATGGATAAAATTAATTAAAGGATGCTCAAGATTCTCAAGCTGAATTGAGTATTATTGCAACAAATGGAGACTTTTTAACAATTAAAAAATTAATGACTATGTTTATGTATTTACATATAAGAATAAATTTATTTAGACATATAACACTTTTGGCCCTGGCTGGTGGCACAGTGGATAAGGCGCCAGCCTGCGAACCCAAAAGTCACTGGTTCGATTCCCAGGGCAACACAATCAAGTTGCAAGCCAGGTCTGTAGCTGGAGGCAGGTGAAAGGCAACTACACATACATGGATGTCTCTTTCCCTCCCTTCCTCTCTCTCTGGAAATAATAAATAAAATCTTAAAAAATAAAATTCAATTAAAAATTAACGCTTTTGTAGTTGTTTATTTTACTAAAATTTTGCCAAGTCATCACACACACACCCTATATGTAAGTTGAATTTATTCTTAAATGTCTATAATTTCCTTCTTTTGAATAACTTTACAAAATGGTAAAACGGAGATGGGGAAAGAATATTAGAAGGTTTTTGGGTATAATTATTACCCTCAATTAGTTTTTAAATCACAAGGAAGAAATGCAATAAAGATAAAAATGCATTTTATCTACTATATGGTCAACTTGTTTGAGAACTAATGTGGCAGCTGCATTATATGCTTATTTTCCAACTCCAACAAAGCTGAAAATACTAAGGCAACACACTGCCCTTGTACTGTAACATAGCTTTTTACCTTGAAAAAAATAGTACTACATTAGGGTTTAGGAAATGTGAGTTCTAACCTACAACTTAAATTTGTTGATCTCAGAAAATTCACTCAGTAGATGAGCCTCAAATTCCTCAAAATAAAATTTTCATTGGGCCTTTTCCTGCTCCAAATTACTATGAATCCTGTCACTGGCTTATTTAATTCATGCAGTGTCTGAAAGTCTCAGTTTTGTCATTTATTATATAATAGAAAAATACCTGTGTTGCTGATTTAGGTGCGTATGGACTAATGTTTATGCATTTGCTCTTAGCCAAAAGGCCGAAAAGTGATGACTAGCATTTGTAGCCAATAAAGTGATTAAATGGCTCTTTGGAACCTTTAAACTTATGTGAATAAAAAGGAGCTCTTCTACTGACAACTTCAAAGTGACTAAAAAGGATTTTCACTCTTCTTCAACAATGCGTATTTCAATCTTGCTACATAAATAATTATGAGAAGATAGTATATGGAAAACATTATTAAAAAGGATAGGGGCATTGCCCTTTCTTCCTCCCTCCCTGACCTCTCTAAAAAATAATGGGGGAAAAAAAAGTATAAGAGCAGTAAGTGGTAAGCATTAGAATAAATCCAATGAAAAGTTTATATAATTGGGGTAGTATAAATTCTAAGTTAGGCTTACAATCTGAAGCACGTTAATGCAAGCAAAGGATCTAAGAGAAGTTCAGAACTAAGTTCAGAAAAGAGAGAGAAACACTGGGGTAAATAATGAAGAGATTTAAGAAATATCATGATGTAGTAATTCAGAGCCAAGATAAAGTTTTCCTTTTCTCCCACTTCTTCTCCTGCAACATTTTTTTATCCCTCGGTCACTTTGCCTAAATTTACATTCCCCCTAGGTGCTACTGGACTTGGCACAACAAACCAGTAAGTAGAATAGGTGGTAATTAAAACCCAGTTTAAAAAAATACAATTTCAGTCTATAGTAAGAATTTTTTCTTCATGAAAAATTTCATTAGTGGTAACATGGAGGGGTCAAGACATACTTAGTCGTACGTGGAGGGGAAGGGGAATAAGTGGCAGGATAAGAGAACATGCTATAAATAATTAAACTAAATGCATACTACAATCTTAAATTATTTTAAGTTGATAAGGTGGAAAAATACTTTATTTATAACTCATTTAAACAACAATAAAGACATATTTACTGCTCAATTAACCAAGGATGCACAGACTATTCTTAATGAGAATTAGAAAAATTTTAGGTTTCTAAGTATCAAATAAAGATGACACACATTCTGATTTACATCTTTAATTCTATTCAAGACTTTGTGAAGACTCTGTACTACTGTTTGGAGCCGTGGCATGTGTTTTAGAAACATGTACCAGGCCACATAAAAAGAACCTTTCATTTTCAAATCCTGAAATGGGAACCAAGTTTACTTACAACTAGACAAAGGGGCTTATACACATTACTGAGGCATCAGTATCTGTTATACTTTCTGTATTAGGTAAAATTTCTCCAGTTGATAAAAGTTTAAGAGTTTTAAGGTTCAAGTCTAAAAAAACAGCTACAAATATATTAACTGTAAGAAGTCATACACATACAGTGGTGGTGTTCAGAAAAAAAATTAGTATTTAATGTATAACTTCTATTTATTAAACTACTACATACTTTAGACAGCAATATCTGATTTGAAACTAGAAGACTTAAATTAAGCACCAATTATTGGCACTATGTTAGACAAATCTAGATTTGCCAGTTTTTCTTCATCTATTCATTCAACAAACACAAATAACTACTATGTATAAAAGCTACGTTATATGCTATTTTAAGGTGTTTATCATATCCAAATGGAGGGTAGGCAATCTGCAAACTCTTTAGGCTTGCTATGTGTCAGCTATTGTATTTTCACAAACATGAAGAGGGGAAAAAAGGCATGCCTTTACAATTAATGAGTCATTTTGAAGGTAAAATAACTCTCTACCACTCCCCAAGAAAGAAAACCCCCAAACCACCCCATCATTTACCAGTGACACAGAGGAGTCTCTTATGGAAAAATTCTTTATAAAACTCTTACACTGTTTACACTTATTAAATGGTCAAACTTATTTAATAGTCTCATGAAAAATTCTACTAAGAACAAAGAACAATGGGCAGGAAGAACTTGCAAAATACAGATGAACAGAATGTGACTATACATGTTCTGTGATTATTTGGCAGACCAGGTGGCTTAGTATATAGCAGTAAAGGAATTTAAAGCTTAATAATTCTGATATGCACAATAGGACTTCCCTCCCAATAGCTTTATCTTTATTATTATTTTAAAATGCTTGTGAAAATTACGCAAACATTACAAAAGCATAAAGTGAAATTCTTACAATTCTACTCCCTGAAGATATTCCGAAGGAAAAAAAATAACCCTACTGTTCTATAATCTGCTTTGTTATTTAGCAATAAGTTTTAGAATCTTCCTATATGCAAAGGAGATGTACACATTTACTTCTTCCTCTTAAATGATGGCACAGTATTCTATCCCATGGATCTACTATAATTTAAGCAGTCTTCTGCTGATGGATGTTTAGGTTGTTGCTAATTTCCCACAACATAGCAATGCTGCACGAATGGTACGTACATATGCCTTTGTTTATAAATGTGCACAAATATTTCCTTAGAACACATTCCTAGAAGTGGAACTGCTACAATGGCATGACCATATTTAAAACCATTTTACACTCCTGACAACCTATGGAAAGGCTACATTTCCTCCCAAGTTTTAAAATAATTTTCTTTCCTTAGAGTCTTTTTCTCAGAAGACTCCATTCTAAAAGAAAACCCTAAAATGAAAGTTGAATAGATACCATAAATAATGAAACTAAATGCATACTACAATCTTAAATTATTTTAAGTTGACACTGTGGAAAAATATTTATAATTCATTTAAACAATGATAAAGACATATTTACTGAGGAAATCTCAGTTCTTTGTCATTAAATTTGGGCTGGGATCGTCAAAATACAACCTAGATAAATCACTATTTTAGGACCAAAGTATTTTCTTAAGAGTTGTCCCATGAGATAACTTTAAATTTTTTAAGTTGAATGCTATAAGATCTAAATTTCTTCTTCCAGTAATGAAAACCAAATTATGTTAGCCACTTGTAATCTAGCTGGCATCTTGTAGGATTGTGACTGAAAAATGCAAGTAACCTAAAAGATCTAAGTTCTTTGGTTTCAAACAGGTTATCAAAACTGTTCTAGCAGTTGTGCCTTAGTAGTATAAGACGATGCCTTTGTTTTATTTATTTATTTTTAAAGATTTTATTTATTATCTTTAGAGAGAGGGGAAGGAAGAGAGGCAGAGAGGGAGAGAGACATCAATGTATGGTTGCCTTTCACCTGCCTCCAGCTATGACCTGGCTGGAGACCTTCTCTTTCAAAAATTTGTTTACACTATTTGTCCTAAGTGATAAGCTAATTTCTGCATCTTTAAAATAACTACTGTGAACAATTTCAAACAAATGCAAAAGCAGAAAAAATCCTGTCATTAACTCAAGGACCCTACCCAGCTTTAATCAACAATAAGCTCATGGCTATTTTATCTGTAACTTCTATTATTCCACTAAATTATGTTTCAGCAAATCAGAAATATCAGTTGTGTATCAGGTTTGCTGAGTGAAGTTGTCCCCCTTTTCACCATAAAAATGGGTGAAAGGGATCTACTTATAATGATAGGTGATGATGATAGGGAAAGAGGCCATCATTCTTTTCCTTTTACTTTTTTTAAAAAAGATTTTATTTATTATTTTTAGAGAGAGGGGAAGGAAGGGAGGCATAGAGTAAGAGAAACATCAATTTTTGGTTGTCTTTCACCTGCCTCCACCTATGGACCTGGCTTGCAACATGGTTATGTGCCCTGGCTAAGGATTGCAAGCTGGTGCCTCTTCACTGAGCCACCAGCTAGGGCTAGGCCATCATTCTTTTATAAAAATTAAAATGGATAAAGAACTTAATACTCAGTAATGATTTTGTTTTACAATTATACCCTTTTTTTCTTTAATTGTTTTTTTTTAGAGAAGGGGGAAAGGAGAAAGAGAGAAACATCAATGCGTGGTTGCCTCTAACAGGTCCTCAACTGGGGACCTGACCTGCAACCTAGGTTATGTGCCCCAATTGGGAATTGAACTGGTGACCCTTTGGGTTTGCAGGCTGGTACTCAATCCACTAAACCATACCAGCCAGGGCCAATTGTGCACTTATGGCTATTAAAAATGCCAATCACTGAAAACAAAACAAAACGAAAACAATCATTGTAAGCAATTAATTTTTTGACATGAGTTGGCTGATAATAAAATTTCTTATGTTCTTGGGACTGTAGAACTTTTTCTACAGTAGAGCTAACTGCAAGTACACTGGTGACCCACAGCTATTACACAGCACTCCCATGTATGCTATATGTCAACAAATAGATAAAACATAGAAGAAACACCTCAAAGCAGGTCAAGTGTAATATCCCATTAAACATGTTTAGTAAAGATAAGGACAAATTACGTCATAAAACCAATGGCTCATATATGAAGAAGTGGCCAGCTGGTCTCCTTATTTTCAGTGAGCAGTTCTTTGAATATTAGGGTAGTCTTAGAGTAATAACAGAGTAAAAAGGCTCATCCTACTGGACTGAGGCACACTTCTCAGTTAAAAAATAACCCTAATGATTGTAGGTATCACAGCACAGAAACATGGGGTATGTAAGTATAATTCTTGTTTGTTACCACAAAGCACATGTATCTTAAGGATTAGTTTATTGGAAAATAGGCACATATCACTGTTGATGCAAATATCCATCACTACAACATTCTATTACAATACAACTGATAACAAAATTAATCTTTGATATACAGGGGCGGGCAAAGGTAGGTTTACAGTTGTTTGTATGGGAAAAGGTAGGAAGGCTATGATTATTACTCAAAAGAATGCCACAATGGCACAGTGCACTTAGGTACAATCTCCTGGTGCTTCAATTGCTGGCCTTCATTATTTACACATTCTTTTAGTGTACTTGCTACACTAAAATACACACTTTGGCAGTTCTTTACTGTCATCAAAAAAATTACTTGTTGTCCACCCCTTGTTGTTCAGTGTTTAGCCCATACATAAAACTAGCCTGTATTTACTCATCTAGTAGGTTACTGAGTAAAATAAAATCTTTAAAATGGTGAGTGCATTATTTCCCAAGAAGCTTAAGAGGATACCTATGGACCAACTTGCTGGTTGTTTGATATGAGACACAGAAATTTCAAGTTTCCATCATACAAAACATCAAAATATTGTAAAAATTCCTCTGGAGAGCTTTATATAAAAATGATATAAAAGCTTTGACACAGATACATGCCTTTGGTCCAGTCTCAGTAAACACTTCAACTGTATTTAGGTCAACATTCTCATTAATTAATTTTTATAATAAATTAGTCCCAGGATACTAACAATATAGTACTTTTTAGTTAATGAATACAACTGGTATAGTATAATGCTCCAAATTCTTATGCAAAAAATAATCATAATCATATACTATGCTAAATTTTCCCGGTTATTTTATTCTCCATTAATCATCTCTGTGGGTTTTCCTATCATATCAGAATCTGACGCTAAGTAAAGCCCAGAATTCTAGCACTGAATAGAGTGAAACACTGAATATCTTAGGATTTACTTGCTATTTTTCCCTTTTTGGTGAGACATTCTCTATTTACAAACTTATTTTTTCTAGATTCTAAATATTTTAAAATTATGTCTAAATGCTGAATCTTACTGTTTTTGAATACTATATTTCCATTTTTGGTTATAAAAACTAAGACATCTTAAAAAAAAAAGAAGTCCCAGATTATGACAAATATCTTGAGACCACCACTAATAACTTCAGCATAGCGGTTCCCAATTTTTTAGGGAAAAAGTATAGTCTTTTAAAAGTGCAAAGATTTGAGGGTGGGAGAAATTGGTGGAGGGAATCAAAAGATAGTAACTCCCAGTTATACAGCATGGTTACTATGGTTAATGATACTGTATTGCATATCTGGAAGTTGCTGAGAATAGAACTTAAAAGTTATCATCATGTGTTCACTTCAGCAGCACATATACTAAAATTGGAACGATACAGAGAAGATTAGCATGGCCCCTGCGCAAGGATAACATGCAAATTCATGAAGAGTTCCATATACTGTGAGAGAAAATAGTTTTCTGTGTGTGTGGGGCGGGGGGGGGGGGGTAGTTCTCATCACAAGAACAAAATTGTTTATTTTTGGCTAACCATGTAAGGTGATGGGTGTTTTTAGACTATTGTGATAATTTTGCAATGTATACAAATACTGAATCATTACATTATACATCTGAAACTAGTAAGTCAATCACACCTACCTCAACATACGTCAATTAAAATAACTTTAAAAATGAAGCCATCCAGTAGAGTGGACCCTAATCCAATATGACCAGTGCCCATAAATGAAAAGAAAATCTGTACACAAGAAGAGACGTTAAGATATGTTCAGAGAAAAGATCATGTGAAGAGGTAGCAAGAGGCTATCTGTAAGATGAGAGAGACCTCATGAGAAACCAATCCTATCTCATCTTTAATTTTGGACTTCTAGTCTCAAAAAGAGAAAACGTTTTTATCTGTTGATTAGGAAAATACAGTAAATATATATACATATACACACTGTTAGATCTTTGTAACTAGGGCTCCTGGCCTGCAAAGTACCAGTGTCCAAGAATAATCTTTAGACAACTGATAATAATTCTCTGTAGAAAATTCTTTCATCTTACATCCTTAAGAACATTATTTAGCCATTACAGGACTATGCAATTTATAGCTTGGTAAATATATCATATAATACTAAGGGTGACCAAAAAAACCCGGGAAACTAAGAAGGTATCCCCTTTGACCTACTGGGTCAAATCATCAGAAAGCCTCTGTTAAAGCAACGAGGTCCTAATGCTCATCTCTGAATTAAAAAAAAAAAACACGACCCATGGCTGTTCAATGACTTTGGGATTTAAGAACCCACTAAGATTCAATATTGTTTCATGTTTTAAATTCCAACTCTTTTCCCATTTGTTATATTAAAGAAGGAAATCCACTTGACTTTCACTTGCCCTAGTGTCAATATTCAAAAATTGATTCTTAGTATAATTAGCTTGTTCTGTTTTTCTAGCAGATTCAAACTTTGAACACACATACTCATATGAATTCCTACCACCCCTGTGCTTTGGTGAATGTCTAGAAAGAGGCAATATTCACCTAATATCTTCTTTGAGGGGATCTACAGTAAATATTTGATTATCAGATTATTACCATACAAAAATACTAATTTATAAGCCAGTACTTGGGATGTGCTTGTTACCATTCCTTTATTCTACCAAAATACAAATTTCTTTTAGAAGTCTTATCTGACTTCTAGATTTGTTATTAAGGCCTTTCTTTTTAAGAAGTATTTTCTTTGGGAAAAAATTACTGAGTTCACTAAGCACTGCTGAGAGTACACCTATGCCAAGTTAATACATGTAAAACTAAGGTTTCAAACTTTAGTAGAAAATTATTTGATTTTTCAAAAATAAAAACTGAAAACAGATAATTTTTTAAAAATAAGAAAACAAGTGCATTCATAGTGGCCTTTGTGGTAGTTTGTAACTCGGCCCAAAAAAGGTCAAAAGGACGCATCTTCTCAGGCCCAAGAAGCAACAGTTTAGTATCTTCTTGCTCTTAGGATCCAAATTCTAGGGGACTCATACTACTTAACATTTTGGAGAGTGATCACAGATTTGTTACTCTGATAAGGACCATGAAACGTTCCCCCAGAAAAACGCAGACAAAACTTGCAAAATTTCTAGAGCTTCATAGGCCTTTGCTCTATAGCCTTTTCTGAACTTCCACCAGACTTGGTTATAAGAAGCTATAACTGACTAAGAAAGGTATAGGTGATTGGAAGAGGCCCATAAGTTGTATAGATGCCCTAATTTATTTATTTAAAGATTTTTATTTATTATTTTTAGAGAGAGGGGAAGGGAGAGAGACATCAAAGTTTGGTTGCCTTTTACCTGACTCCAGCATCTGATCTGGCTGGAGACCTGGCTTTCAACCTGGTTATGTGCCCTGGCTGGGAATCGAACCAGTGACCTTTGGGTTTGCAGGCTGACCAGTGCCTTATCCACTGTGCCACCACCCAGGGCCTTAGATGCCATAATTTAAAAAAAAAAAAAAATTAACATTTTCTTTTAGTATGAAATCATTGTATGTAATAGAGGCACTTTTTCTGTTGATTGGAAATATGTGATAGTCACAGGAGGAACCGGGCTCAGAAGGCAAGCAGCACTGATAGGGAGAGATGGAAAAGTCTGGGTTATGCTTACTAGCCAGCTGTAACAAGATCCACAGCTAAGTTTATAGATTCAGGTAACCCCCATATTAACAGTTGTTAGGTTCCTTAAAAATGCCATGCTATGTGTTATACAAAACAAACAACTAATACAAAAAAGGGGGTTAGGTTACAAAAATTAAAAATATACTCTATTTTTATAATTAAGAGAAATATCTTTATTAATGCATTTTCACCAAAATATAACACATTAAATGTCTTCTTCTTGATAAACTATCTTCATCCTCTGAACTTTCTTCAGCATTATCTTGATTTCTATCCTGTACTTTTTGCAAAAATCTACTACTTAATACTCCATGAACAGAATGGATTTAAAATTTTAATAAATTTTTAAAATTCTACAGGCAAATCTGTTGCAACATCCATGCTCAAATAAAAAATTTCAAATGAAATATCTTTTGCTTACTATGCTCTGTGTTGTTCAGGGATTTCCTAATTTCGAATGAGATTATGTTTTGCTCTTAAAAGCTCTGTGTTGTTTGGGGACTTCTCTAATTCTCAAATTGAGTTAAGAGTGAAACTGTGTTCCAGGACTCTGTTCTAGGATGCCATGTTGTATAAGGGTTTTCCCCAACTCTCAAACTGTGTTAGAGCAAAACTGTGTTACAGAAGTGCCACGTTATACAGGGGTCAACAGTAATTTTACTTTAAACTTTAAAACTTTTTATTGTGAAAAATTTCAAACAAGCAAAATTTTATGAAGAACTTCATTTATTTCAACAATTACCAACTCATGTTCAGCCATTTTTCATTAATTCCTCTCCTCCATTCTAAAGCAAATACAAAAAACATATTTTATCCATAAGTATTTAGCATATTAACTCTAAAAATGTGTGCATTAAGTTTCTGTTTTGTTTTGTAGAGAAGGCAGAAGATGACTTTAGCCCACCATCTAGTTTCTTGAGAACTCTCCATATTTAAAATAATAAGATACAGCCCTGGCTGTGTAGATCAGTTTAGTGTCATTCTGATTTGCCGAAGTTGTAGGTTTGATCCCAGGTAAGGGCACATATAAAAGTCAACCACCCTGGCTGGTAGCACAGTGGATAAGACGACCCAAAGGTCGCAGGTTTGATTCCCCAGCCAGGGCACATGACCAGGTTGCAAACCAGGTCTCCAGTCAGGTCTGTGGCTGGAGGCAGGTGAAACAACAACCATACATTGATGTCTCTCTCCCTCTCTGCCTCTCTCCCTTCCCCTCTTTCTAAAAATAATGAAATAAAAAATCTTAAAAAAAAAAAAAAAAAGCCAACCAATGAGCCCTGACAGATGTGGCTTGATTGGCTGGGCTTTGACCCACAAGGTGGGAGGTTAGATCCTCAGCGGTTCTCCCTCCCTTTCCTCTCTCTAAAATAAATAAATTAATTAATAAAAAACCAACCAATGAATACATAAGTGAACCAAAAAAATCAAATGTCTCTTACTCTCTATGCCCACCCCTAAAATCAATAAATAAAAAAATTTTCAAGAAATAAAACTGGCAATATAATATAATGAAAAGATTCTGGAATCCTAAGGATTTGTCATCCAATTTGAATTCATTTTAGCATTCCTCAATCCCACTCTAATCCCAATGTATTAAAAACAAAACATCCAAGAAGTAATACTTTAATAAGATTAGCTAGACAGACTAAATACCACAAAAAAGGAAAACTACAGGTCAACATTCCTGATGAACATAGACCCAAGTCCTCACAAATTAGCAAACGGAATTCAACAGTACTGTACATGAAAAGAATCATACATTACAATCAAGTGTTTATTCCTGGGATGCAAAAACCAATAAAAGTAAGGTACCACATTAACTAAATTAAGAATAAAAACCAACGATCATCCAAATAGATGCAGAAAAAGTATTTGGATCTTCTAGTCAAGATAGTGGTGTAGGGAGACACGCTTCCCCTCTTTCCACAACCACATCTAAATTGCAACTAAAATTCAGAACTATCACTCAGAACCATCAGAAATAGAGTTGAATGGAAGTCAGCAACAGAATTGAAGAAACCACATCCATGCAAGGAGGTAGGAAAGGAACAAATGTGGAACTGACCGGTTCCACACCTACATGTGGTAGATGAAAAGTCAGGAATCCTGGCTCCACACCAGTGCCCAGCCCAGGGTTCCAGTGCCAGGAAAAGAAGTCCCCACTGATTCTGGCTGTGAAAAGCAGTGGGGATTGGGTCTAAGGAAGAAACTGCTGGAGCCCCAAGAACCCACACACAGACCCACCTACTCAGATTCCCTCCCTCTCAGCTCCAGTACCCAGGTAGCACTTGAAAGGCACCAGTGGTATACAGGGAGAAACAA
>PVIW01006546.1:0-61963 GCA_004026585.1 Noctilio leporinus
TAAGATTTGTTGCACATCAACAGCACTTCAAGCTCCTTGACATTGTGGACCAGGAACTTTCGAAAGCCACTGGGCAGCATGTGCTTTGTTTTCTTGTTGCTCCCATAACCAATGTTGGGCATCAAGATCTGGCCCTTAAATCTTCTGCGCACCCTATTATCAATACCTCTGGGTTTCCGCCAGTTTCTCTTAATTTTGAGATATCGGTCTGATTGGTGCTGGATGAACTTCTTGGTCCTCTTTTTAACAATCTTAGGTTTCATGAGGGGTCTGAGGGCAGCCATGGTGCCAAGTAAGAAATGGCTGCCACCTCCGTAGGCAGCGCCGAGGAAGAGCTTAAGAGGATTTTTTAAAAAAAGAAAGGACACTAAGGAAATGAGCAGCCATAAAATGCAAGTCTCTTCAAATCCTCCATCAATCTCCCTTAAGGGAAGAAGCCCTGCATGTCTTTCTTTTTATCATTGCACATCTATTAATAACCCTAACAGCAGCAACCAGGTCTTCCCTGTGAAAACCAGTGATGGAAGCAGAAAGAGCCTTTGCTGGGACACAACTTTCTTCCTGGCTCTTGTCAACATTTCCCCATCACAGCCCCTCTGCTCAACAACCCACACACTTTTGACAGGAATCATCACTAGTTATGGGATGAGGTCTTAACTACACAAATGTTCAGAACTTTTAGTTGTTTAGTTAAACATTAATTGAACACTTTCTAAGTACCAGGCACTGTACTAGGCTTGGAAGTTGGGTCACTCCCCCACTGTGCCTGGCTTCCAGAGCAGCAAGCTTCTTAAGCAATCTGAGCACTGTTTTGAGGATTAAATGAGAAGATGTGTGTAAATTGCTTGGCACAGTGCCTGGTATCACTCGTTTACTAGACAAATAATTGTCAAGGGCATACCTTGTGCTAGCCCTGAGCATATGCTGTAAGCAAAGATACAGTCTTATTATGAAATTAGAGCTCTTCTGAGGGAGCCATGTAGCCCCTGTGAGCTTATACCATGGAGACTGACCCCATCTGAGCATCATGGGAAGGCTTCTCTAAGGACACAAGATTTAACATGAAATCAGAAGGATGGTGGGCTGTAGCTAGGGAGAAGACACCTTAGCAACTGGCTTTAATGTGGGAATGGTCCACCTAAGATACAGAGAGGGGACCGTAGGGCTGGGGGTTATGTGGTGGCAATGGCTGGAGATGGGTGAGTGACGCAGGATCAGATTACACTCAACTTTTTTTTTTTAATTCTCACCAGAAGATATGTTTGATTTTAGAGAGAAAGGAGGGAGAAGGAGATATGTGTTGCCTCTTGTATGTGCCCTGACTGAGGACAGAACCTGCAACCCAAGTATGCGCCCTGAGCAGGGATCAAACCTGGAGAATAGAGTGCTTTTCCAATCAACTGAGCCATTCAGCCAGGGCCATGCTGGACCAGTAAAGCTGTGTCAAGGAGATTTAATGTGGGCTCTCTTGAGTATAGAGGGTGAGGGAAAATCGGTATGGATTCCCAGGCTAGGAAATTGATGGTGCTTTTCACATGAAGAGGACTCAGAGGAGACCAAGTGTGTGATTTTGTTGTTGAGGGAAGGATTAGAGTTGGAGGTGGTGGTGGTGGGGGATGGAACAGTCATAAGCTTGGATGTGGATACTTAAAGCTTGTAATAGGACCCAGAAGTGAAGAATGATGAGTGTGCAATGACACACACAGATCTGGGGTGCAGAGAAATGGCCTGGGCTAGAGATGCACATTTGGGAGTCAACAGGAAATCTCACTTATAACCATCTGCAGCAAAAAGAAAGTATAGATTGAGGAGAGAAGCAAGCCTGGGCCTGAGTCTTGAGGAACCGCCACACTTAAATGTTGTTTACGCTGAGTAGCTAGCAAACATGGGGAAGAGTGGCAGGAGAATAGTTGTAATAATATGAATCAGGTAGGTGAAAAGGACCTTATGGTAGATAACCAGAGCAGTGGGAAGACAGTAACAAGTTCCCTTGCTCCCACTCATTTTGAAGGCACTCCATTGAGCCGCACCCAACTATTTTTGCCTGCCCCTATCACCAGGATAGGAGTTGTCAAACAGAAGTCAGTGGCAGAAGGCTGATGAAAGGCAAGGGTGGGGATGATTGGGTGGGAGGAACACACTTGTAGGCCTGCTGCCTGAACATTATCCTGAGGTTGTTTTGATGAGGCACACTCCTCTGTCAGCACATGATGCTCTAAAACTCAAGGTCACTGCCAAAGTCAGTGCCAGCTCTGACGGTGCAAGTTCAGGGATTCAGCTGTAGCTGAGCATTTGGAAAGAACCCAGCACCTTGTCCAGCTAGCTCTGTTGGTTTGAGTGTTGTCCCAATATGCCAAGTTTACAGGTTTGATCCCTGGTCAGCACACATACAGGAATCAACTAATGAAAACATGGATGGGTAGAGGAGTTAAGTTGATCTCTCTCTCTCTCTCTGCCCCCCTGTCCTCTCCCTCCATCATTCCCTCTCTCTCACCTCCTCTAAAATCAATACATTTTTGAAAAAGTAAGAAAGAACCCAGCAATTGGATAAGGTCTTGGGGGAATGCAAGATTTTAGGCAGATGTCTCCAAGCAGCACCAACCAACAGGAGAATGCCTGCCCAACATGAAAACACCAGTGCAGCTTGAAAGAAAAGCAACAAGGAAACTTCCTACCTTACTCGGACCCCACTCCAACATAGCAAAGCATGGCATTCAAAGTCAATTGATACCACAGTAAATGAATTTAAAGTTTAACTAAGTAAGAATATTTAAAAATTAACAATATAATTAAAGTCAATGTGAATTTCATATGAGGTTTATTATATTTAGGAGTAACCTCTCATAAGATGTTCTGAAGTTCAACTTTTAAAAATAAAACAGATGATTTCATATTTCATACACATCAGGACACGAACTATTTTTATGTTGCATTGTTCCCCCAAAGTTGTGAACCAGCTATTTTAATTCAAGCACAATTAGCGGAACTAAAACTGATTATAGCATTACTTGGGTTGGACACCTACAGTGTAAGAATTCAAACACATATACAAGTGGTGACTGCCTTCCTCCTCTCCTGTCATTGTCCTCGGCAAGTGGTGGTGGCTGTTGGCATTTAGCGGGATTTGAAGAAATCTTAATAGTATTTTGCTATTCCCCATCCCAGGCTATGAATTTCCATACTTCAAAAAAAAAAAAAAAAAAAAAAACTGTAGCAAAGCTGAGGGTGATGCTTATATAAATGAACATGTTGATGAGCTGACCCACGCAGCCTCTCTAAATTTAATAGGAGCTGCATTGCACCACTCAAGAACTACAAGTCATTACAGGAGATATATATATAATTTTTACCCAAGCAAACAGCCTTTTATTCACATTCTATTTCTATACACATTGTAGAGCTCATGGAATATATCCAAGGATGCCACAGTGACTACCCGCAGAATGTGAGGAGCAACTGTACCTGTGCAAATTGAGTACCTGCTCTTTCCTCACAGAAGCGGCACAACTTTGGGGTCAACTTAGAGCTTGAGATGGTTGCTGCCTCAGCAACCATAGCAACCATTTCATTCTTCTGGACCACGAAGGACAAAGGAGAACGGCTCCCCGCCAGGTTGCACCGTCATGACGCGCAACTGTAGCAAGTGCTGCAGAACTGCTTGCAGCATAAATGCGCAGGCGTCGCTCCACAGCACTTTGGGGTAGGGGTGGCGGTGGGGGTGGGGGAGGACCAGACAACCCAACAATACAAAACCTTCAAATAAAATCAAACCTTTTACATGCAACACTCTGCTGATTATCAAGAAATCGTACTATCCCGTCCCCACCCCCATTTCTTATTTGGATTTTTCTGGCACCATCTAAAAACTAGAGCCTAGTCATATGCATTGTATTTGCTTAGACTTCGTCAGAAATTCTACTTTTAGTGGCCAGTTCCATAAATATGGATTGTGCTTTCAATGCATAACTCATCAAGCAGCCTGTTGTGGGGGTAGAAATGGCAAGCAATTTGGAAACAGACTGATTTGGGCTTCAATTTCAGTTCTGTTGCTTATTATATCACCTTGGCAATTTAAACTTTCTGAAACTCGGTCTCATAGGGTGCTGTAAATTTAAAGAAAACAGACATTTTAGGCAGAGTACCTGGCATATATTAGGTTAGCAGTAGCAATTATCATTAGGGTAAGGCTAGTCCATAATCTGTGATTACTTTAAACTCTAAAGATAAGAAAACAACTTAAAGTGATGACAATGGCCCTGGCTGGTGTGGCTCAGTGGATGGACGTTGGTTTGCAAACTGAAAGGTTGCTGGTTCGATTCCCCAGCCAGGGCACGTAACCAGGTTGCAAGCCAGGTCTCCAGCCAGGTCCGTAGCTGGAGGCAGGTGAAAGGCAACCATACATTGATGCGTCTCTCCTTTCTTCCTCCCTCCCTGCTCTCCTCTCTGAAAATAATAAAATCTTTTTAAAAAAATGATGACAACATAGGGAAATTATTATGATAAAGGAAAAGAACACAATATGAAACTGCATGAATAAAACTTAAGTTGATCATGGAAAATGAAATAAATGAAGAGTCAAGCACCTAGGGGCTCACAGACACTAGCAATGGTCTAGATCTTCAGTTGGGTGACAGGTATCCACACATGTAGTGTCCCTTCAGCTGTGCATATATGTTCTATGTACTTCTCTAAGCATGATGTATTTCTCACACAAAAATATTTAAAGTTAGAAAGAGGGAGCAAAACCACCAGAATGTTTATTATTTCTATAAGGTAAGGCTGTGAATAAAATTTATTTTTGTGCATTTCTACATTTTCTAAGCTTTCTATAACAGAAAAAAAAAAATTGGCATGATAATGCTACAGTGACAAGCCCTTAGCTAGAGGCACAGTCTTCTATGGGAAGGCCACTGCCTCCCCAGGGAGCCACTGCAGCTGCTCTCTAACCAACCTCTGCATTTGCCTTTAATTAGTTATGATGTTCACACTCCAGAGGTCAGGGCATGCCTCAGAGGCAAGTGAAACAAGTGCATCTGTTTTTTTCTTCTTAAATAGAAATTAACATTTGAGTTTTTACTGTGATCTTACCCTCTCAGTAACAATTGGAGTTAAGTTAGGTTAGAAAGCAGTATACCTTGATACTGTCTTACAGTGAAATTATAGCCTTTCATCAAATATTGGTAAGCATGTGTGCATGTCTGTGATGATGTCATGCTTTGAAAAGCTACACAGATAACATATTATGGTATTTGAATACCATAGCAACACGTCTCAGATCTCTCTTAGGAAGGACGAAGAATTTTCCCTTTTAGAATGTTTCATTTTGAACAGAGAAGGCCCAAACTCCACTTCTGTCTCTGCTACAGGACTTGCGATGCAATCCTGAACAAGTCAAGTGGCTGACTAAGCCTTAGTTTCCTCATCTGTCAAATGAATATAATATCATCTGACTTATCTCCACATTTTAGATGAATTCACCCTACCAAGAAGAGATATAAAAATTCTCCAGGAAGTTAAGCACTATGCAAATGTGTGGCCTTAAGAAAATTGGAAGCCCTGTCTTGCTGGGTAGCTTAGTTGGTTAAAGCATCATCCTGATATGCCAAGATTGCAGGTTCAACCCCTGGTCAGGGCACATACAAGAATCAACCAATTAATGCACAAATGAATGGAGCAACAATCAATCTCTCCCCACTCTCATCAATACATTAAAAAAAGTTTTAAAGATTTTTTTAAATGATGAAAAATGGGTATGTTTGATATCTTTTTGTCTAACCCTCTGTTCTGGCAAACAACTGGCTCAAAAGAATGCTGAAGCATCTCTTCATTCTGAACTCTAAAAGGCACACTACGCACCATCAGAATGTGTATGTGAGGACTACACAGGCTCTTGAGTCAGAGAGTTGGGACGTTTGGTTTGTCCATATACAGTTCTTCCACAGTGTAAGATGACTTAACACTGCCTTGCCGAATGTGTTCTATCAGCCAGACCTTCGGAACTGCTGAGTGAGTGGAAATGATAAAATGTCCCAGTGCTGAATTACCAGGACCCCAACCTGAAGCCATGGGAAGTACCATAATGTGGTGGCCAGCACATCTGTTCCTAGCAGGAAAAAAGTTCCAATGTTCACAAGGGCCTCTTCACCTTTGATTTAAGGGTGTGTGATCGATCACCCTTCCTTGCCTTCTGAATTACAAATGTAACTCTAAAACATTATTGTTTTGCATTTCAGTACACTGGTATCAAATAGCAATCTCACTTGGGCTTTTATGATACCCATAAAATTGTTAGCATGCTTCATCAACATTTTCCTATGCAGAGGAAAGATGACTAATAATCCTGGTAACTCTGAGTGAATGTAAGGAGGGGAAGGCCAGCAAAGGACACCAATGGCCACACTTCTCATTTGAGAAGGTCAGGTTAAAAACAAACAAAACAAATAGCTTTTTTTTTTTTTTTTTTTTTTAACATCTAGAGAACAAATGAAAGTTTCAAGCTCAATGATGAATCTGCATGCATCAAAACAATGTTTATTTTTACTGACATCCATACCAATCATAAAGATAGCACAAATAATAAAATCACTCCAACATTTCAGCAAAGGTGAAAAAATGTCACTTTTGAAGTAATATTTCAACTACCCTATTCCTTATAGAATAGTAACTCCGGAGTCCCCAAAACTCCCTGGGTTGGAAGATCTCAGATCACCACATTTGTTCAAAGAAGAGGGGTCCTCAACTTCCCAGACTGCAGGAGGCAGCACTATTGGCTTCAATGATTCATATTTAACTGGCATAGTGTGGCTTTATCTTGCTTTCCAATCAGTGTTATTCAGATATAAGCAAATATTTTCCCCAACTAAATCACTTCCTAAAACAGTGCATGTACTTATCATATGTTTGAAACAGGGGGTTGTAAATTCCACTTGGAGTGAGCAGACCCTTTTGACACGATTCTCCATCACAGAGCTCTCACCTCTGCACAGTCTCCTGGAGTGCAAGCAGGCCCTGTGATTTGCTTCTAACTAACAGAGCATGGCAAAAGTGACCGATTGTCGCCCCCATGATTACACTGGGTTGCAGAAGACTGTCTGGCTAGCAAATTTGTGCTTGTCTTTCTCTTTCTGTCCACTTACCAGCTTTGAAGAAGCAAACTGCTACCAGTCCTACAACAGCAGGAAACTGAATAATACCAACACCCATGTGAGCAGGGACGTAGCTGCTTCCAGGTGAGAACCAGCCTCGTCACCATCTTGAGGGCAGCCCCAGAGACCCAGTTAAGCTGTGTCTGGACTTCTGACCCACAGAAACAATCAGGTGATAAATGTATGTTGTTTTAAGCTGTTCAGTTTAAATAATAGAAAATGACCACACCATTACAATAGTCATTCTCTGTAAACTGAGCAATCACTTTTTTTTTTTAAAGGTTTTATTTATTACTTCCAGAGAGAGGGGAAGAGAAAGAGGCAGAGAGGAGAGAGACATCAGTGTGTGGTTGCCTTTCACCTGCCTCCAGCTACGGACCTGGCTGGAGGCCTGGCTTGCAACCTGGATATGGGGAATCGAACTAGCGACCTTTGGGTTCGCAGGCTGGCGCCTTATCCACTGTGCCACCAGTCAGAGCTGAGCAATCACTTTCTAATTCATGGTTTTCAAGTTTGGTTCTCTTGAAAAACAACGCTATACCCCACCTAAGAGGTTTCTCCTCATAAGAGTCACCTCTTTAGTGAGTCACATGCTATCTCTTTATTCCCCACAACAATTCTGAGGTAGTTAGTTTGTCCATGTCATAGATGGGAAAATTGCAGGTCGAATGCTTGAGGTCTCACAGCTATAGCCATGATTTTAACCCAAGGCCATCTAGCTAAGAAGTCTTTACTCCTTCTGCTATTGTATTCTGCCTCAATTTGTTTCTCTCTTTTAATAACCTGTAAAATAGTACAATTAATTAAGGGTATTTTATCAAACTACTTTTCCTTGTTTAACCACTGGGGAAGGACCTTTGGGGAAAAAGGTAATCATGGCATTATAGTGTTTTGTTTTTTTTTAAGATTGTATTTATTATTTTTCAGAGAGAGGGGCAGGGAGAGAGGGAGGGAAAGAAGGAGGGAGGGAGAGAGAGAGAGAAAGAGAGAGAGAGAGAGAGAGAAACATCAATGTGTGGTTGCCTTTCACCTGCCTCCAGCTACGGACCTGGCTGGAGACCTGGCTTGCAACCTGGTTATAGTGCCCTGGCTGGGACTCAAACTATTGACGTTTGGGTTCACAGGCCGGCCACCAGCCACCAGCCACCAGCCAGGTATAGTCATAAACAAAGAGCAAAACTGTGTCATTAGACACCAAGGTCACCCACCCCCTCATATTCCCAATTACTGTGTACAGATGCAAAAGTTGGCCTGTGAAGAAGGCCGATGGGGAAAATTGATTCATTTAAAATATGGTGGTGGAGGAGAGCTCCACAGACAGATACCATGGACCTCCAAAAGGAGAAGTAAGTGGGTCCTAGAGCAAATTAAACCCAAAACATTGCTAAAGGCGAAAATGATGTAAAGAAGCTCCCTTACTTCTGGCACATCATGAGAGCGCAGAGTTCTTTGGAAAAGACTATAATGTTGGGGAAAAGAGAAGGAAGGAGCAAAAGAGGATTAAATGTGAGGTGGATTGCGAAGCACAAGCCTACAGATGCTGAGCAGGGCTATTAAGGAAAAGACACTGCAGCCATCATTCATTTATTTATACAATTCCCAGGAACCAAAGCCAACTCAACAGCACATTAACACTCACGGCTAAGACTTGCTCTCATTTCCACATACTGTACTTTGTTTTATTAAGTAATTTTTCCTGATTATGGAAAGGATATCGGTGTATTATAAGAACTCAAGAATTTTTTTAAAGTATCAGAAAGAACTATAAAATGTTTGTTTCAGCAATAAATACAATTAACATCAAGAAAACTAATTCATTTTTATGAATCCAATGTATGCTTTAGATGTTACCTTGTATGATTGTTTCAGCTACACAATACCATAAAACTTCAAACAGAATTTTTGATGGCCCAAATCCATCCTTAGTACTTACTCATCATGTTTAACTCAGCAGTCATTTATCCCTAGACATGCAGGTTGCTTCTAATTCCTCCCTTTTGTAAATAGCGCGGCAATAAACACCCTTGAGAAAGAATTTGCTGTGTCATAAAAATACTTGCTGCCAAATCATCCTCCCAAAAGATTATATATTATATTACTTCTGCTCCCCCAAGAGAGGTGTGAATGCCTGTTTCTGTAACCCTGGTGGGGGTGATCAAGTTTTAATCCTTGTCAGTTTGGGAGGTAAAATGGGATGCTTTCATAATTTACCTTTCTTTGATGAATGAGTTTGAACATGTTTCCCATGCTTAGTTTTTAAATGTAAATTACCTATTAAACTAGGCACCAAAAAAAGCTCCAATAGAATGTCTTATTATTTACATATTTGAAAGAGGCTCATGGTGTATTAAGGAGATCCATCTTTGCCTCACATGTTACATTGTCCCCCTCCAAACTGTTTCTCAGAATAGATGCTTCATGAAATTCTTAACGAAATCTTTCTTAAAGAACAATCTAGTAAGCAGAACTCAAGTATAAAACAAGGATTTTCCACAGCCTGATATAGGCTGAAGAAGTTGCCTGTGTCAGGTACCATATTAGGTGCTGACAAAAGAGAGGTGAAGATAATACAGCTTCTACCCTCCAGCTTCTCACAATCTCAGGAGAGAGACCATCTGAGCTGTAAGAGCCATCTCTGAGATACTCACAAGTCTACGCCACCTTTTCTCTTCTGGATGTTAAAGCATTAGACAAGCTGTAATTTAAGAAGTTTGAGCAACACTTCGAGTGTTTTGTCCAAGTAGATTCAGAAGGGAACTCCAATGGAAAATCTCTGGTGATCACCTGTGTCAAACCCCCATACCCATGATGAAGCCTCCTGACATGGAGGTGAGGCCGCGGGATGCCACACGCTGTCATCACAGGTAACCCTGACTATAAACTTCAGAGCAGAGGCCTCACAAAATCCCTCAGGCAAAGGCAGCAACATGCAAACCCCAAGTGCACCTTCCTACCCCGATGAGGCCCACACAGCAGCTGACCCAGGGCAGTCCATCTTTAGTGGCCAGAGATCAACCCCAGACACTGAACTCATCTCTGCTCAAAGGAGAAAGGCGGGACTTAGCTCTCCAGGACTCTCCTAAGACTTTGTAACAAAAGGGGAGAGGATCTGACTAAAATAGAATACAAAGAATCACAAGAGATCAAAGGGAACTGCAGTCATGGCAAAAAACAGGCTGCTCGGGTGGGGGGTGGGAGTGACTGAGGCTGGATATTTCAAACACTCTTCACACTCCTGCCTGCCTGCTGCCTGCTAATCCTCCACTCGGCCCTCCAGGATCCCAGGCAATCTGAGCCACGCTGTTCCTCCAACCAAAAAGAGCCTGATAGTCTGCGTTCTTAATAGACTCATGCCCTTGGACAAATCTCATTACTAAACTATCAAAATAATGTGTTGCTTCCATGCAAAAGCAAGCAAGTCCGAAGAGAGGCTGGTGCCTCTGTGTGCAGGTTAAATCAGGGTTGTGCAATCATACTTTTATTATTGCCCTCACCCCTAGGAGTTTTTGAGGCTTTTTTTTCTTAATTGTCTTCCCATGAGATTTTTAGTACCGTAGACATATTGTATATTTCTTCATGTATATTGTGTGTGTATATAGTATATATATATATATATATATATATATATATATATATATATATATATACGTGTGTGTGTGTGTGCATATATATGCTTTTTATATAAGAAGACTTCTGTCCCCCTTGGGCAGATAGTGTCCTCATTGAGAAATAAGCTATGCAATAAAAATAGCTCTTAGAAAAAAGAATTTTCCCATTGAGAAAAATGAGACTACATGGAACCTTTCCAACTGGGAATTCAGAGAGGTCACAACTCACCTATGGAAGTTGCTTTATAAGATGACCGTCTAACTAATTACAAGTTGTTCACAGTTGCCAATCTCCAAGTTCTCTATTATGATTTTCCAAATTTTCTTCAACAACATTTTATGATGAAGAGAGGAGCATGTATGAATGTGTCAATGTGTGTGTGCAGGAGGGAAAAACAGGTTAGGTGACAAAAAGAAAAAAAAAAAAAACCCTGCAAACTCTTGTCCTGTTTGCAATTATTCTGTATCCATCTGTTCTACTCTGTGTTTGTTATTTAGTTGTGTGTGTTGTTCCAGAAATAAGGAGTAACGAAATGGTAAGAGGCATCTGAAATGTTCTCCAAGACAATTATGGTGAAGAACTCATCACTATTGTTGGGAATAACTAAAAGGCATTCAAAGAAAAGCCAGAGAAGCAGAGGACCTTATTTTCTAGCATTGCCAGATTTTTATAGTAAAGTCCATTTCAGTCTTGCAGATCATAAATCCTCTAGGATATAATGTGGTTGGGCCCTTTTGCCAAGTTTCTTTTATTTGAAAAGCTGCCTTCAAATTTTCTTCTCTAATTACTGTACATATTTCATAAAACTTTGCTCTAAAAATTTCAGAGGGAAAATAGTTCACTTGAAGAAAAAATAACGACTGGGTAAAATACAGAGGATTTAGATGTGATAGGATCAACTATTTTTTTTTCCAAAACCTTTTTTTTTTTTAAAGATTTTATTTATTATTTTTCAGAGAGAGAAGAAGAGAGAGAGAGGCAGAGGGGGAGAGAAACATCCACGTGTGGTTGCCTTTCACCTGCCTCCAGCTAAGGACCTGGCTGGAGACCTAGCATGCAACCTGGTTATTTGCCCTGGCTGGGAATCCAACCAGTGACCTTTGGGTTTGCAGGCTGGCACCTTATCCGCTGTGCTACCAGACAGGACAAATGCCAAAACTCATTAAAGGGGGGAAAGTTAGCTAGGTTTTACAATAACAGCAGATAAATCACAATTTGTAAATCAAATACTTACTGAGCTTCTATTTTGTAGCAGGCACTGCTCTAAGTACTTGTGATATGTCAGTTAACTAAGCAGACAAAGATTCTTGCCTTTAAAGAGTTTGTGTATGAGAGGTAGCAGTCGCACGTGGAAGGGCCTGAAAAGAAATGATTATGATGGTGATGACAATGATGATGTTTCAAGACAATTAGTGTCCTGGAAAACACTGGTAAAGAGGTGTCAGAGGTATAGGGAGGACCAAGGGTGGGGTTTGGGGACAAGTTGCAATTTTAAATAGAGCGGCAGGTGGCATTTGAGCAGACTGAGTAGGTGAGACTAAGCAACATGCAGGGATGAGGCCTCAAGGGCAAGCATCCTCAGCAGATCCGAGGACCAGCAAGGAGGCCAGCTATGCAGGGCAGTGTGAGCAGCGCAGGACATGAGGCCAGAGAGGTCATGGAGGCAGGTGGCCCTGAGGACCACAGGGAGGACTTTGGCTTTTACCCTGAGTGAGATGAAGCCACTGCAGGGTTTGGGGAAGAGAAGTAACACTACCTCACTTGTGATGGAAAAGGATCTTCCTGGCTGGTGTGTTGAGAACAGAGTAGGTGGGGGCCAAGGGAAGCAGTAGGAAGACCAGTTAAAAGTGACCGAAGCTGATACCATCAGGAAAACTCCTGGCAGAAGCTACTATGGCAGTTTTCAGAGGCTATTATTCATTACCTTGTGAACAAAGGCCAAATCTGCAATTTGTGATCTTAGTATCCAGCAGCCTTGCCACGGCTCCTATCAATTAACTAAATACCCTGTCACCACCCATGCCTTTTCCCTTAGGCTGCAATTTTCTCAGAACTGACAACTGAGGTGGTTTTGTTTTCACAGCCCTTTCATATGAAGGGACCCTACTTCACTCACCTGTGAATCTTTATTGCCTGAAACACAGAACTCACTTTCATTCACAGGGTAAATAGTGGGCTCATGTTTTCTTGGGTTGGATGCTTCCCTGCTTAGACTATTCCAGAGCCTCATCCCCCACCCACAGTCTCCCTCCCCTTTCATCACTAAAACTCTATTTCTGTCCTTTTGCTTCTATGAAACCTTCTGCATCTCAGGATAAAACCCAAACATCGCAGCCCAGCAGTCAAGGCTTTGCAGAACCAGCTTCTCAAATATCTTGTCACTTTCCCTCCCAGTACCAATTCCGGAACAGGAAATCTCTGTTTCAACCTTTTGCCCACATACTTTGTCCCTGCTCAATGCTGATAATCTTTTCCTTGTGCTCACGCCCCTCCTCTCCCTCAGTTTATAGAAATCCCCTTCATCCCAAAGCAATACAGTAGCCGCCCCCCCATCCATAATTTCTCTTTCCATGCTTTCAGTTCCCACAGTCAACTGCAGTCAAAAACGTTAAATGGAAAATTTCAGAACTAAGCAACGACCAAGTTTTATTTATTTATTTATTTAAGATTTTATTTCATTATTTTTAGAAAGAAGGGAAGGGAGAGAGGCAGAGGGAGCGAGACATCAATGTATGGTTGCCTTTCACCTGCCTCCAGCCACAGACCTGACTGGAGACCTGGCTTGCAACCTGGTTATGTGCCCTGGCTTGGGAATCGAACCTGTGACCTTTGGGTTCGCAGGCTGATGCCTTATCAATGATCAAGTTTTAAATCGTAGGTTGTTCTCAGTATCATGATGAGATCTCAAGCCATCCTGCTTCATTCTCCCCTGGACAGGAATCAACCTTTGTCCAGTGTCTTCCCACTGTGCACGCTCCTGGCCTGTTAGTCACTTAGCAGACTGACTGTCTTGGAATCATGTATTATTAAGTAACTCTTAATAATACGGCTTAGTGATGGCTCCAAAGTGTAAGAGTAAGGATGGTGGTCATTCAGATATGCCAAAGAGAAGCTCTGATGTGCTTTCTTGAAGTGAAAAGGTTCTTGACTTAATAAGGAAAGAAAAAAAAAAAAAATCACATGCTGAGGTTGATAAGATCTACAATAAAAACACATCTATCTATGAAACAGCCTAATCTATAAATTAAACTTTAAAATGGGTATGTACATATAGGGACAAAAACATAGTATATACAGGGTTTGGAACTATCCTCAATTGCAGGCATCCACTGGGGGACTGAAAGGCATCGCCCCTGGATAAGGGGGTACTGCTGCACCCCTCTGGCCTCTGCCACCAAGGTGATTGCTCTCACCCTGCCCTCTGGGAACTGGGGACTGGAGGCATGAATCACCCCCACAACTCACATTCAGGTGAGAGCAAACCTGAACCGTCCATAGGTGTATACTGCCCTGTCTCATCTTACAGTCCCTCTGTCCCAGTACAGTACCTTTCCTCAATCCAGGTAAGAACTGTTGGGTCAAATGAACCCTGAATCCCTTTCCACAGCCTTAGCAGATTCACACAATTGCTGGAATTTATTGACTAACCAGCTCTTGTGAGGTCAGTTCAAGGTAATGAACTGGGTGGGCTGTGTCCTGAGGCAGACTTTGCTATGTGGGCGTTTGAGGCGACCATGGAGTGGGGAAGGATGGCAGGTGAGCAAGTCAGCAGCAACTACCCAGTGCAGAAAGGGATAAGAAAGGTATATTGAGTGTTACAGAAATCTAAGAGGAAGCAAGGAAGACATGATGTGTGTGTGGAGGTGTGGGAGGTGGGAAGTGAAAACCAGGGTGAAATTCTGGAGGCGAAGGCCCGACTCAAACATCCAAAGGGATGTGTCAGAGTTAGTCATGCAAGGAGAGGGAGGACATTCAAAGCAGAGGGGACAGCGTGTTCAGAGACATAAAAAGTAGGCAGAGAACCACAAGAAGCTCAGTCTGCCTTAAGGCAGGAAGTATGAGGGAGAATAGGAGAGGGGGAAGGAACAACCAATGGGAGCCAGATACTTATTGAGAACTGTCAACGGCTCAAGTACATGTCAAGATACACAAAACAAAGTTATGGAAAAATAAGAAATATTATGAGATAGGATCTTGAATATCTTCACAAGTAGATTTCAAAACAAAAAAGAAAAAAAAAAAGTCCCTGTCTGGTGGCACAGTGGATAAGGCACCGGCCTGCAAACCCAAAGTCACTGGTTCAATTCCCAGCCAGGGCACATAACTAGGTTGCAAGGCAGGTCTCCAGCCAGGTCCGTAGCTGGAGGCAGGTGAAAGGCAACCACACATTGATGTTTATCTCCCTCTCTGCCTCTCTCCCTTCCTCTCCCTCCGAAAATAATAAATAAAATCTAAAAAAAAAAAAAAAAAAAGCCCCATCAAACCGTAACACTGTTACCAGCTCAACTGAACGCAACTCACAGTCATATTGCATTATATTGTTTCAATTTTTTCACAAAGGTAGTATGAGAAAGCAATGCATCATCCTGGTCTCTCCCATTATAATCCTGGTCTCTCCCATTATAGTCAACCTAACGAGACTTTTCAAGGTTGTTTAGCAAACAATTATAACACACGTAAAGAGTCATTACTGACCATAAAGTAAAGAGTAGCAATAACATGAATTGTTTCCCTGTATCCATACTCACATAACCTAAAACATAGTAAAGATGGTACGCACCAGAGAGAAAGCAAATTTAGCAAGAGTACAAGGAGTGAGGCCATTTCAAAGCATACTAATCACACTCCTCTCACTGCTACATAAATATGCGACAATACCATTAAAAGTTTCCAACGAATAAACTCTAGGTCTTAAAAAAATAAGGGATAAAAACCTCAAATGCTGCATATTCAGGGCTTTTCTTCCAGGGATGCTAATAAATACACTTAAGCGCATTTAAAGAAAAATGCTCAAGGCTGTTCAGCCCTTTGGTCCCAGAGCCTCTTATGTAATCTGTGCATCTTAAATCTATTCTGCCTCACAGATTCAATAGTGTTTTAAAAACCGGAATGGTCATGTTTGAAATAAAACAGTATTCAGGAGGAAAGTTTAAAAGGACCTATAATACATCTAACGCCTGCTGGCTGTTACAAAAGTAACAAAATAGCTTGTCTCTAACAGCTTCTATTATGCCTTAGGCCACACTTTGGTCATTTGAGAGTGGCTTTGAGGTCTTAGCCATTATTACTGCATCTTTCTTACTACATGTAGCTTTCATTCCCCCCATGCCCACCTCACTGCTTAGATGTCCCAATGCTCTTTAACAGCACTCCAAACAAAGAACATTGTCTTGTGGCATTTATTTTATTTTCAGATTCAAACCACCATTTGAGAAATGCCTTAATGTAGTTCACAGGAACTGAAAAGAAAATTAAGATTTAAGGGTGATGGCAGCATTAAATCCCGGTACAAAGTCATCTTCCCTCCCTCAAATTACTAACAATCCCATGATGGTAAGAAGCCTGTGAACACTTTCTATTGTTAGACATACCAACCTCTGTTGTGGATCAGAGCTGCCTAAATGCGTTACTTTCCATCTTATGTATTTTCCAACATAGCTGTGAGGAGAAAGTGTTCCTCTTCAAGGCTTGTAGCATAAAGCCTGTTTTCTTTCTGGGGATTCTACAAGAATGAGACTGGCTGCAGGCAATTTACATTTCAATGAAAAATACTGCTCCGAGTGGACTGTCATTTCCCACCAGCATGCTCAGCTTGAGGCACACATTTGAAATAGCGGGGTGCGCTGCCAACGCTCTCTTCACACGCTACCAGCAAAGCTAAAAGGTTTCTTCCTTGTAGCCAGGTTAACAAAGTCTCATTTCAAAGGAAGCCCTCCTGAAGTTGGGTGGCGTGTATAGTATGTGTATGTGGTGTGTGAATGTGTGTGAATGGCAGTGGGGGTGACAAAGGACATGAGAAATAGAAGCCATAAAGACTCCCCATGAAAACAAAGCTTAATTCAACCTCTAATGGGCTTGACTGAATTTTATCAAGATCGAGTATTCTTTTCAAAAAGTGTGTATGTAGAAGAGGTCAGAGAGAAAGGTGAAAGGACATCCTAACTGGCAAAAGATGTTTTCCTACAAACAGTTACTTGTTGGCCGAGAAGTGGCAGAAAAGAAAGGGGGAGGCCGGGAAGATGAAACCATCCAGTGTAAACCAGGAAGCACAGAACAGGGGGCACTGCCTGCCGGGAAGGGACGTGTGGCGTTAGGAATGAAGGGCCCCCTCTGCTGATTCACAGGTCAAACTGTCAAAATGTGGGTTTCCTGCACTCAGGCCACTAAGAGGCAAAGAAGGAGGGAGGAACGAAGCAGCATGAGGCCCCAGCTGGAAAGGAGTAGCTCTGAAAATGGAAGCCTGGCCTCACAGCTGGGGGTGGGTGGGGGGGTCCCTGCCCCAGTCATGGGACCTTGAACGATGACTGAGCCTGTTATCATTGGTTCCCAAAATGAAGTTGGAATAACGCCTCCGTCCCAGGACTGCTGTGGGACTGGATGGAACAAACTGCACATAAAACCTAGCTGAGCGCTTGCCTTGCAAGGTAGGTGGTATTTATTAGCTCCTGTCCGTTCTCTCTAAACCCACACACTGAAAGAATCTGGAAGCAGACACTTGGCCTCTCGTTTTGACGCTAACAGATGGTCAGTCTTACTAATATAGGCTGATAGATTTGTCTGGCATTACAGGGAAGGATAAGCCTACAACCTCTCCCTCTGGGGCAACATGTACCATGTACCTTTGAGCCTCCCTTACTGAAGCAAAACTTCAAACTGTTCCCCTCAATGATTTTTATACAAGTAGAATGGATTCTAGAAACACGAATTATTGAATCTCAAGTTTCTCTTCCCTTTTCCTAAATTGGGATGTTTGTGGACCAGATTAATTTTGTCACCCAGAACCACAGAATACTTTATAGGGCAATTATTAAGTTAGATCCTACCCTACTACCTAGACCAATCTTAAAAGATAAGCATTCATTATAGACTATTTTCCGCTGAGGTCATCAACTGATAATTCTTACAAAGATAATACTTAGTCATAAAAGAATAAAGGTTTGGCCTTAATGGTGATGAACAGATACAAGAAACAAATGCCATGGATAGTTTGACGCTGAAGAGTGAAGTAAATTCCGGAACAAGAATTTCTCCTTCTTTTCACCTCCCCTTTTTAAGAATTTAAACGAGGACTAGGAACTGACGAATGTGAGACACCAATTTCCTAAGGAGACCATGTGCAAACTGCTACAACAGTTTTCATATCCATTGTTACTTACAGCCCTCACGGCAGTCCTGTGACACAGGCGTTATTCACTCTTCTGGTAGGGAACCAAAGATAAGAGGTTTGGTAATAGTTCAAGGTCATGAGGCTAGAAAAAGGTGATTCCCTGATGTGAGACTAGACTCCTACTCCTTACACCTTCACAAAGCCTTGCCCTCTTTTCCAGCTTGGGCCTGATACACATTCCTCCCCCTCCCCACTTACACTTCCAGTTTGGTTCCCTCATTCGGAACCTGACACATTCCATGTATGAGTGTTTGAATGTGTTTTCTAAATCACTGTCTCAGGCTGGTGAATGTACTCCGCCCCCCAAGCCCTGCCCAGCCCAGGGGTTCTTATTCCTGGCCCTTATACACCATGAATAGTCCTGAACTTCCTGGGAGCTGAAAGTCAAAAAATTTAATTTCTGAGAGGTAGAGAACTTTGAGTCTTAACTACGATTCTTGTGACATCACTTGCATCACTTCCCCCGTGCCTGGCTGCCTCCTCCTCTCACATCACACCTGTGACTCTAGGGGGGAACACCTAGTCCAGGAAACCCTCCCATCTCAAGACCCTTCATTTCAAACTTTAACTTTAAAAATTTCAGTTATAGTTGGCATTCGATATTATTTTATACAAGTTTCAGGTGTACAGCATAGTGGTTAGACAATCAATCATACACTATACAAAGTGTTCCCCATGATATTTCCAGTACCCACCTGGCACCACACATAGTTACTATAGCTTACTGTAATCTCTGCATCCCTGCGACTGTTCTGTAACTAACGATTCGTACCTTCACCTCTTTCAGCCAGTGCCCTAACACTCCCACTCCCGCCCCCACCCCTCTGGCAACCATCAATCTGTTCTCTTATGAGTCTTCAAGACCCTTCATTTAATCACATCTGCAAAGATTCTTTTTATGAACAAGGTTCTAGGGGTTAAGACCCATTATCTTTGGGAACTATTATTCAGCCTACTACGCACACATACTGATCAATGATTTAGAACTATTCAAAATATTTTTTAAATAGTTAGAAGTAAAATTTGTCTAAAAGATACATAGAATAAATTAAGAACTGGTTTTAAAACCATATTCCCATATCTAATGCACATTTTCCCAAAATTTCCCAACATTTCTATAAAGGCCAATTTTATATTTACTTCACACACCAGCCACAAAGTAAATGTTGAAGACTCAGGGATACCAAAGGACAATTCTTATATATCAAGCCAACAACTCTTTCAATTGACATATTTGACTGAAATATGAAAAGGCTGGATTGGTCACACTTGAACAGATGAAATCAGGCATGTGAATCAGTCCTAGGGAAATGATCTCTCTTTTCTTATAAAAACAGAAATTAACTGAAGAATCACTTGTATTATACTTCACAGGGTTCTCTGAGGTATAAAGGAACCATAAAGCCCTTTACAACCAGCAGTTACTACATACAAGTGACCTGGGTTTACTCTGTTTTCCATTGTAAGGAAGTCAGCTGTGAGGGAGACTAGAACCTTGCAAGTCAGACGGGTAACAAGTATGGATCTCACTGGATTGCATCCTTCCCAACCACTGATTTTTAAATCACCACCGAGTAGTCAGATTTCAAAAACACATACTTTTTAATGAAAGCTTGCAGTTCTTATTAGTCTCCAGTCTGGTTTAGGTCTCCCTCTCACATGCTAATTTACCACCCGAACCTTCCCTTCATTTAAATAACCTGGTCAACTGTTTGTTGTGAGATCCACATGGACAGGCAGCATATGCTGTTCACAGCAGAACCCCTAGCATCTGACCTGGGGGTGGTACAGTGGGGTGGGGCAGAGCTGCGATCTGCCTACCCAGTATCCATCAGTCCCCCTCTTCAGTAACAGTAGTATAATTATTAGGTGCCACTCATCATGAAGAGTACATTTTCTAGGCAAAAGAGCTGTTAAACTTCCAGCCATCACAGTTATGGCTCAGGGGAAAATGTGAGTTTATTTTATTCATCACAGGTTCACACTATGCTTATCTGCATAGTGTCCATTATTGTAAAAATATTCTCATTTCCAGGTCCTTTAAAGGTGCTTCTTTATCTCTTGGCTTACACCTCAACAAAATTCACAAAGAGGAGGAAATTAGAATTTCCACCATTTCCCTTCAACCAGTCCATTATCTTATATAGAATACAGCTTATGAACATGACATTATTTCTGACACTACAGAAGGAAAAGACCCTGCCCTCCACTCTCCAACCCCACCACACAAAAAGTGCCCCCAGGTACATAGGTGGGGGGAGGCAGCAGCATGCATGTCCAGTTTACAACATCCTCAAATCAAGTGTACATACCAGTATGTAAAGAAACACTGACCTCAATTAATAAATGACAGTTAAAAAGCCAAACTTTTGTCTTACAGTGATACTAACTGCCCCACCTTCAAACTAATAATACGAAATACCAACACACACACACACACACACACAATAACAGTGAGTAAAATCAGCACTGCTGTATTCATGGTGCCTAAAACACTATTTGGTGAAGAGTAAGTAAGCACTCAGTTAAGATAAATGCTGGAGACTAAATAAAAAATTACCCTGGTTGGTGGCTCAGTGGATAGATGCTGACCTGTGAACCCAAAGGTCGCTGGTTCAATTCCCAGCCAGGGCACATAACCAGGTTGCAAGCCAGGTCTCCAGCCAGATCTGTAGCTGGAGGCAGGTAAAAGGCAACTATACATTGATGTCTCTCTCCTTCTCTGCCTCTCTCCCTTCCCCTCTCTCTGAAAATAATTTTTTTAAAAATTAAACATTTTATATTTCAGATAGTTGCCAGGTTAAATTACCTCTAACATAATAAGTAAGCAAATGTGCTTAGAACATGTATGAGGGAAAAAACCCCCAATAAACAGAAGAGAATTAGCCACTTATCATTGCGTTCATAATGGTGGTTACAGCGGCAAAATAGTAGTTGGAAGGAAGTTTAAATTCAGTCTTCTTTTATATAATATTTAAATATATCATCAGCTTCTTTTAAATGGGTGTTTATCACTTTTGAGGGCATAGTAACATTCATTCTACTTAGGGGATACATTGTTTTATTTTGTTTTTTTAATGCCATCGAGTTGAAATATTGCTGCCAAGAATAATAAGATTTCAGATAATGGTGAAGTATTCATGTAGGAAACTCCTATTTAATTAATAAGTGGGTGTTCAGCAATACCTGATGAGGACAAACAGAAGCATCTAAGGTGCTGATATTTGTGTCACAGGGCATAACATTGATGGAAGTTATGGTTCAGGGGGAAATGTGAGTTTACTTCAACATAAAGCAGTATATTAATATAAGCCTGAAATATAACTACTCACATTGAATAAAATCCTAAGGGAAGAGGGAATAAAATGGGCAGAATTTTATTTTATTTTTATTTTTTGTTAAAGATTTTATTATTTTTAGAGAGAGGGGAAGGGAGAGAGGCAGAGAGGCAGAGAGACATCAATGTGTGGTTGCCTCTCACCTGCCTCCAGCTAAGGACCTGGCTAGAGACCTGGTTTGCAACCTGGCTGGGAATTGAACCAGCAGCCTTTGGGTTCGCAGGCCAGTGCAAGATGGGCAGAATCTTTAACCAATTGTTTGCAGACCTGAGCAGAATCTAAACTGATACTATTCCTGTATAGAATGAACTTATTATAACCAAATTAGATTTATTTGACTTAAAAGATACCTAAAATATTCCCATGATAAGCTATTCAAGCTATAAACCTTTCATATTTTTTTTGTCCTTGCCAATTTTTTCCACAGACATTTGGTTGAATAATATTTTTATACCAAAGCTAATTCTTCCTCTACATTTAAATGCAATCTATTATCAAGCACCTTGGTCTTTGCCTTAGTATCTACTCTCTAATTCTCTAAAGTTACCATAGTAACTCCCACAAATTTGGCATGGCTAGATTTTGAAGGGAACAAAGGTTAATCTAAACATTAAAGACCAAGTTTTCATTAAAATATTATACCACCAAAGATTAAAACCAGAAAAAGTGTATGTCCTGGGCAAGTCATTGACAATCCTCCTACCAGGATGTGAGAAACCAAAACTTTGGACTCAAGGTCTAAAATCCATTCAGAGAAGATCACACCCCCACTCCCAATCCAGAAGCCACAGAGAATGGGACGTGCCTGGAGGCACACACCTGCCCCCTACTGAAGCCACCTCCAGGGCACTGCAGAGAAGGAATGGAGCATCACTGGGCCAACAACAGGATGGTACTCAGGGGTCCACCAGAGCCGCTATGACACCCAACTCTGGCCATTCCTCCTGTGACCACACAGACACCTGACTAGAAAAACCCCAATCACTAGGACCCCTCACTTAAGGATTTAAGAACCAACCAGTGCCAATGTTAATACCAGGTAGTTTTCACTGAAGAAAAAGACTCTAAGATGTTTTACTCACTAATGCAATTAAAATGTAGCAATAGAAAAATCCTTTCCTATAACTAATATAAAAACTCTTTCAAAGCTCTTACAGACACAGATCGGTTGTACATGTCTATGTGTAAGTGTGCTGTGTAATAAACCTTTATATAACAAAAGGGCTCAAATATTCTGCAAAAAGACTCTTGCACAGGAAGCATTATCACCTGAAGAACTGGATTCTGGCCTGGCTCTGAAAATTATTTTCATTTTCTTACCTCTTTCCTCATCAGCACGCTACCTTAAAGTGCTAAAGAGAAGAGAACAATTTTTAAAAATGAAGCCTGCCCTGGCTGGTAGCACAGTGGATAAGGTGCCGGCCTGTGAACCCAAAGGTCGCAGGTTCGATTCCCAGCCAGGGCAACATAACTAGGTTGCAAGCCAGGTCTCCAGTCAGGTCTGGCTGGAGGCAGGTGAAAAGCAACCATACATTGATGTCTCTCTCCCTCGCCCCTTGATGTCTCTCTCCCTCTCCCTCTCTGCCTCCCTCTCTTCCCCTTTTTCTAAAAATAATAAAATAAAATATTAAAAAAAAAAAAAAAATGAAGCCTGATGCCTGTAGCCACTGCTTCATGGGGTGGAGCAGAATAGGACTCCCTCCCTCTTGGATGCCCACTAATAAGATGGGGGGCACAGCAGCAAGAAATGAGCATGTGGTGCTCAGCGTGGGAAGAAGAGCATCAAGCAGGTAGAGGGAGACCAGTTAGCGCTCTCGAATCCTCACTCTACCTGAGGGACTTTCCAGAGCTACCTGTCCCAACCTGCCCTGCCCACATCTGTAATAGCAGCTGGATTGGATTATTCCTATAAACCAAAGCCAATGTTGGCACCTGGGTGAAGCAGCCTCCACAGCCCTTGAGCACATGAAATCACATCCTCTGTGTTGGGTTCTTTGAAGTTTGAGTTTGCTCTTTCTTTGGTGCTGAACTTAAATTTAGGGTTTAAAGCCAAAGCCCATCCTGTGGAACATCTGGGCTCAAGCTGGAAGTCATTTAAACTACCACATCATTGACAGAACCTGCTGGAAAACAGACATCCTGAAGAACAACTGGAGAAGAAACTATAACCAATGACACAGTCTCTGCCCTCAAAAGACTTGCACTCCTGACACCCTGAAGTCAGGCAGGCTTCTCCCCTCTATCCACACCGCAGTCCCCTGTTGCTTAAATAAAATAACCAGAACTCCAATTCTAGAAGGATTCACAGGAGGATGGAAAAGCTTTTATTATTTTCCCTTGATCCTTGCTTACCCTGTAGCTCCTCCTGGAGGGCTGGGCAGGGGCTAAGAGGTTGTTATCAGGAGTCAACTCCCCAGCCCCCCACCCACTTCTGCTTGACTGGCATGGGGTAGAGATGGATGTGGAGGTCGGCGGGGAAACAGGCATCAGGACTGGCACAAGGAGATGCAACTTTAAGACTGGGGCTTGGGAAGAGCAGATGTTCACCTACACTCGACCTAAGGCGGAGCGGGGAGGCTGAGGTAAGCCTAACGGAGTTTAATTTCAGAAGCAGTGCTGTCCTGCTTCAGGAGGCCAGGAGAAAGCCTGCAGCTTTGCACGCCTGATGGCAACAAGTCTAACTTACCTGCTGTCCAAGTCACTTCTAACAGCCAAGTGACCAACTTCCAGTCCTGCCCAAGGTGGCAGGTCAAAGGGCCAACACATTTTAAGTGCACTGTTCTTCCTGAAGGAGATGATGGCCGTTCCAGTAAGAATTACTGAAGACTGGGGTTTGCTATGTCAGCAGTGGCCAAGTAGTTCCTCGATGGATGCTCTACCATAAAAGGGTATAACTAACTAACGTGTGTATTAAGGTTTTTATTTTTTTTAATTTTATTTATTTATTTTTGAGAAAGGGGAAGAGAGGGAGAAAAATATCAATCACTGTTGCCTCTGATAGGCCCTGGCTGGGGACCCACAACCCAAGCATGTGCCCTGACCAGGAATCCAACCCATGATCTTTTGCTTTGCAGGACGATGCCCAACCAACTGAGTCAGACCAGTCAGGGCTGTAGCTAGGTGTAAAATGTAATCTCCCCCTCTCATGCTATGAAAGAGGAGCCTGGAACTGAAAGTACTGGTTGCAGAAAGAAGACTCCTGCTCCAGGTGGTTCACATGTACTTTTTCTTCCCTGCACAAACCTACTCCACCCCCATTTATGCTAGACAGGAAGCAAATTTGCAAACTGCATCAATAAAGAGCTGCTGAAGGCACACATTCTTTGACTCTAATTAAGCTGGAATGCCTGATTCACAGCTGTTCCTACTACTGAAAATGTTTTTGTAATAAACAACTGGAGTTCAAGATGTATTTTGTTCCATGTTTCAACACTTTATCATTTACACCAGTGCAGTACTTGATGCTCAGCCTGCTTTTCACACCATCAGGCAATGGTGCAGGTGCGAAAGGTATTCATGGACCTGATTCACAAATAAGGGAGGCTAAGCCACTGAGGCTGTGCTTTGTTCAGTCTCAGTGTCACTCAAGGTCACTCAGGTAATAAGAGAGCTAGGAGGAGGAGAAAAATCAGCTGGGGTTCATACACTGAGGAGAACAAAATCAGCATGTCACTTCCACACCTAACTTTCCATCCACGCAAAATCAAAACACCAAGCCTGTTCATTTTATTTAGATAATGCTGCTCTGATAACCAAGAGACTATATTTTCTATTGTTTCTGCAGCTGTACACAGTGAACCTTCCTGTGAATAAAATTTAGAAAAGGCTTGCCTGGGTAGAAAGAGAGGATCCTTCCTGGCCTTTGCAACAGTAGAGTCTTTGTTTCCAGTCCTGGTTATTAAAATGTCCATATTGGGCTCACTTCCATTTTCTCTATGTTTGTACTATCCACCTCCACCCACCCTGCTTCAGCACCACCCTTGCAAAATTAAGCATTGTGGACAGGTCTTAATTTAACTCCATTGAGTCTAAAAATAAGACAGCCAATTTTGTCCCAGTCCATCATTAAGTCCTTTATTAAGTAAGAGAAAAGCACAAAAGTAATATGGGTTTGCTGCCCACAGAAAGGCCTGTTGGCCAGTAGATGACCTTCTGATCACCATTTTATCAGCATCTTTTCTGGTTAGTTACCATCAAGGACAAAGCAAGAGCTCAGAGGCAGAGGATGAAGTGATTGGTATCACCAATCCTCCTCTGCAACCTCTCCCTGCTAACGCACTATGGCAGGGTCCACTCACCCCGAGAAAAGGTGAGACAGATGCATGCACAGCTGAAAATGCAAGAGGCCCTGGCCAGGTAGCTCAGTTGGTTAGAACATCGTCCCTGAGACACCAAGGTTGGGGGTTCAATCTCCGGTCAGAGCACATCCAAGAAGCAACTGATGAATGAATAAGTAGAACAACAAATCTCTCTCCCTCTGTCATTCTCCCCCTTTCTATAAATAAAATAAAATAAAATAAAATAAAATAAAATAAAATAAACAGAAGAAAAAGAGAGTGCATTGCATGTCACTTAATATTCCCTTAGTACCTTAGCAAGTTCATTTCAGTTCCAAATGTGTATATGGGAAGGAAATTAAGCGGGGAAAAGACAATTTCACCTCAATGATGAATTCTCCATTTTGACTTTCTTACAGTTGTACTTTGCTTTTAATGTACACAATATTCAACTACCTCTGCACCTTCTCCCCTTTGCCTGGCTGGAGGGCCTGCCCTATCCAATATGGTGGCCCTTAGGCCCAGGTAGCTACTGAATGCTTGATATGCAGCTTCTGATTTGAGATACTGTGTACCATACTTGGGGTGGGGGTGGGGGCGGGGGCGGGGGAGACAGTGGCATACCTCACTCAAGTTGTGTGCATTATATACTGGAATGATCATTTGGCTAGACTGGGTTGAATAAAATATATTAAGATTACTTTCACCTGTTTCTATTTTTAATGGCTACTAGATACCACGTCATCACCATCACATCTGCCCTCCCTGGCCGAGCCTGATCACTTCCTCTTTGTTCTCTGGGAACAAGAAATGAATGGTTCCTTACTTTGTCCATCAGTTTCTCAAAACCCAGACACATACGTTACACTGCATAAATGAATTTATCTGTCTGACTCAGGTGTTGGATTTCTGACTATCTTCATTTATCACCACTGTTTGCTGAAATTTTGCTAATTCATCCTTGAGTCTGCCTTGTCAGTATGTTTTAGATTGTAGCTGGTTCCGACCCACAAAAAGCCTGTTTGAGTATAATTGTGCAGAATGCACAGTCAGGGGTGCACAGAGGTCCTTTAAAGTTCCCATGTTGCAACGTCACAAGCATTGTCTAGTGGAAAAACCACTAGACAAATTGCCCTATTGTAACGGAAAGGTGAACAATCCCCGTCCAGTTCCATAACTGAATAGAACACAGAATATCCAAAACTGCCCTGGCTGGCGACACAGTGGATAAGGCACCGGCCTGCAAACCCAAAGGTTGCTGGTTCGATTCCTCAGCCAGGGCACATAACCAGGCTGCAAGCCAGGTCTCCAGCCAGCTCTGTAGCTGGAGGCAGATGAAAGGCAACCATACATGGACATCTCTCTCCCTCTCTGCCTCTCTCTAAAAATAATAAATAAAAATCTTTAAAAAAAAAAAAAGAATATCCAAAACTGTGAACAAGGACCTGAGGCAAAACCAAGAAAGGAACAATTAACCACAGGAAGACTTCAAAAGACTAAGTGTGGGCTGCTATGCAAGACTCAGGAGGTACCACCCTATCCTACTGGCCATGTAGAGCCAGGAAAGATTTTAAGTAGGAGACTTGATCAAACATGACTTCCTAGCTTTTGCCCGACCATACTGTTTAATAAGCCCGAAGTATGACCTAGATACAGGAGATTAAACCTCTTCATCCAAGGGGTGACCAGGACACAGCAAGGCAGGCTCAAGATAGGGTAAGCACGTTTGTCTGGCTGCAGGCGGAACTGTGTGCACTTCATGAAACCAACACATGGCTCACAACCAATACTTTCAGAGAAAAAAATTAAAACAGAGCATTAAATGCCTGTTCCTTGTAAACATGGAAGTGCCGCTTTGTCAATCTCTGTCGTTAGCCGCACATGCACACTTCCACACATCACCACATGGATAGCTGGGAACATGATATTAACACTTTTACTCTGGGTCACAGGGGCTTAAAGTATATGGCACAGCTAATGAATTAGTAATAAGTTAGTAACAGAAGATCTCTAATGGGCCCTACCATAGGGAAATAAATCTAACTCGTTTTTGCTGTGGTTTCAGTCTCCCATTCAACCCTGATAAAAGGGCTGGCCCATACACACTGTTGGGTAGTCATTTGCGTCACTCTTCCTTCTGTATACTCCACACATCCAGCCATTCATTCCCATGCACCCCTGGAACTCTTGACATGTTGCAAAAATGCAATTCTCCTATATTCTCAACTTTCAGTTTACACTTTCCCCACCTAGTTGTCTTAATGAAAATCGGGCTTTTTTTTTCATAATGCCACCGCCTTTCATAAACCAGGGGTGGCCATTCTCAAATCTCCTTAACTCACAGCCCAAAGAAGGTAGGGTCCTGACCATTCTTGCTGAACTTTCCTTCTTCCAGGCCATATCCTGCCAACTTTGTTCCCAGACCTTTCCCCACACCTCACTCTAACCTTGTCACTCTTTCCCTGGCCTCTAGGGCTCTCCTTTCTTGACACCATCACTGTGCTCCTTTCACACCCACCTCTGCGTGAAGGCTCCAAGAATGTGGATGACCTTGAGAGCACCCAAAGGTACAGTTTAAACAATTCTTCCTCTATCTGAAGGTTTCTCCACTTTAGCCACACAGGAGCCCCACCACACCTTGTACCTTATCACTACCCAGAAATGCTCCACCCTTGAGATCTAGGTTTCCAAATCTCTGACTGTGCCTTTCTATTTACCCACTACTCTACTTCCTTATTCGGATAGGTCCTGCCCTTCATTCTCAACATAGGCAGCTCCCTGACTCTCTGCCAGCTGCCCCACTCCATCTTATCCCTGTGGTTTCACAGGCCTCCCTATCCAAATGAGGCCTCAAAGTCATCCCTTGTGACTGATGTGCAGGGTCCCTATTTCCATGACTTTCTCAGAGCCGATAGCCAATTGCTAAGTCTAGTTACCCTATTCGCTTCATTTTATCTTTTGGGAAAAATTCACATCAGCATGCTAATTGGCTCTGTGAGGAAAATCTTCAAAATTGCCCAGGTTTGGTGGTGGAGAGATGGGTGAAAGGGGGAAGGGAAATAAAGTCAATAACATTGAGATAAGTTTACACTGTGACCGGTGGTCACTAGAACAACTAGTGGTATAAAAATGCGGAACCCCATATTGGACACCTGAAATGCTAAAAACCAATATAAGATTGTCTACCCACTGTATTTAAAAATAAAATAAAAATAAAAACAAACAAACAAAAAACTTGCCTAGGCTTTCTATCCAAGCCTGGCTGATGCACTGTCATTTTCTCAGCAGCAGCTATTTTCACCCCTCCATCCTTCCCCCCTCCTCGAAGCATCAGCCAACCCTCAGCACCCTTCCTCTCCCCGTCTCCTGTTCTCTTCGTCCGAGCTGACGTGGAAAAGCTGCTGAGACTGCATCAGCCATGGTTACTGGTTTCTTCCCTCTTCAGAGCATCATCCTCGAACTTCGGAGTTTACTCAAGCAAGCTGTTCAAGTGCAGACCCCAGAGCCCCACTTCACAGAGATGGATTTGGAGCGAACAAGAGGAGCCTGTGTTTACAAACACCCCTGGGCCCTGATGCAGGTGGTAAATGAACTAGAGAATCACTGTCCAAAGTTGCTCTCTCACTCGGATGATGTAGCTGCCTCAACTTTTGCCCTGTGAAACACCACGGGCTGTACATCACAAATTATCGAAGCGAAAAAGCCCAAACATTTCAGTCATGCAGAACTGAATAAGGAGAGTATGAAAATGACAAGAGCTGTTCATGCATGAATTCCTGTTCTAGCACCTAAAGGGATTCAAGTTTCTTGGCAAAAAAATTAAAGGGTGTACGACAACAGCAATCACCCACACTATACCTTCAATAGTTAACTAAAAGCAAACTTAAAGGAAATTTACCAAAGAACATAAGTTTAATGCTCATTTTAATTTTTGTATATTTTCACCATTGATCTTATTCTTTTTCGAATCAGCATGACTTAGAGAAAATTGCTGGAGGAGAGAGCAATTATCAGGCAAGAGACCTTTTTTCTAATTCCAAATCTACCACAAACTCCACCTCGGGTTTTGAGTTGATGAACTTCTCTGACCCTCAGCGCTCCCATGTACAAAACGGGGATTTGTACTCTGTTAGAGGAAAACAAGTGTTCAGACCAAAAAAGCCACAGAAGACTACTATACATTCTACAAATGGAAGATAAAAAAAATCATTCTGTAACGAATGTTTTCCCCCACCAGCCCTCCTTCAGTCCCTGCATGCCTTGAATAAATGACACTGCTTTATGTCTTTTAAGCATCACAGCATGAAGCAGCATCTGGTGATGAGGTTCATACAGGAAGGAAGAGATCTCAGCGGTGTTTGCTCTTCATACCTTTTGATGTTTCAAAAAAAAAAAAAAAAAAAAAGCAAAGCCTTCTTCCAAACCAGTCATATCGGTGGCAGAACCAAAAGACAATGGATGAATTGAATGTAGAAATCAGACCTAACCATGAAGATGCACCAAAAGTATCTTGGGTGAGAAGAGAATAAAGTCTACATCACTGAAAAGGGCAAATTCTTACTAAAAAATTTAAAATACTAATAGGAAAAAAAAAAAAAAGCCTTCAGAAAGGCAGAAAGGGAAGAAAGGGAGAAAAAGGAGAACACAAGGTAAATTCTTTCTAGAACAAATCACATGCTAAAAAAACAAACAAACAAGCAGACAATAGAAAAGTAGCCGGGGCGGAAAAAGGTAAAGAAAACCTCTAAGCAAGACAATAGATGGCTGTATTTTGCTAATTCCACCACTGTATTGTGCTAATTCCACCAAAACTCAAGGAGCCAGTGATGATCAAGAGCCCTAACAAAGTCAGTCCATATAGAACCCAAATACCAACATCACCCAAACCAGAACTTTGAACTTCCAATACAGACATGATCAAAATGCATTAGAAAGAGACTGGGTATCAGTTCTAAAGTACATAGGTTTTGGAGTGAGATAGACCTAGGCTGGAATACTGTTTAAGTGACTGGCTGTCTGTGACCTGGATAAATTACTTAACTTTTCCAGAACTTGGCTTCTCCATTTGCAAGAGGGGGATAATCTGTGTAAGTTGAGTGCTCTATGCCTGATGAGTGGACAGTCATGTGATAACCCCTGTAGGCAAGTCCTTTTGAAACCATGGAAATTTCCAACTCTCTCCTCTCTCTCCAACTTCAAAGAGCCTGAGAAACAAATATAAACTCTTTGGTTGGAGATGATTAATATCAATCAATTATTTTAAAATGCCAGCATTCTGAGAAGTTAAAGTTTTATCTGTCAGATCACACCTGACTGGTAACTGGCCAACATATACCCAAGGTTAGAATGCAAAGTATGTGAAACTAAAAAAAAAGAAAATTTCCCAGCTCTCTGTCCCAACCATAGGCTCAGCTGATGGAGGCCACACAATGGGTCCATCACATAAACAATGCTTGGGTCTGCCCCAAAGCATCTGACCTCCCAGTTTCCTTATTTCTCTAAATCTAGTCCCCTGCCAAACCCTGCAGCTTCTCCCTTTACATCCTAACATCTGTCCCTTCTACTCCAGCTCCAAGGCACAGTTCCTGGTCACCCCCAGCTGGACCTCAGCGGCAAGCACCACAGCCTGGCTGGCTGACACCATGTCTCCTTCTATGCCACGGAGACACCTCATTGAAACCACACCTCACCCTCTCCCAGGCTACACAGGATGATCCCACGCTCCTCCCCATTCCAGGGCCCTGTGGTGGGATGGGCCCTGGCCTGCCAAAGTGGTCCTTGGGTCTCTCTTGCACATGGCTCCCAGGGAAGGCTCACCCAGGAGCCAAACCCTAAGAAGGACTCCTGCTCTCACCTCAGCTGTGCCCCCTGCCCCACCGGCCTGCCAGCTGCTGCCCAGATCACCCCCTGACTTTATCTTATTCTCTAGGACAGCAGAGGTGAGGCCAGCATCAGGAAGAGAATGAGGAGGAAATGCAGAGTCACCATGGAAACATCAAAGCTGTTTATGCTTTGAAAACGCAGTTAAGAATACCTTAAAATTTCATTAATGTTTTGTATAGAGCAATGACATGTCTTTTAAAAATTATTACTTATTTTTTTAAAGAGAGGGAAAGAGAGAGAGAAAGAGAGGGAGAGAAACATCAATGTACAGTTGCCTTTGCACACCCCCAACTCGGGACACGACCCAGAACCCAGGCATGTGCCCTGATTGGAAATTGAACCTGCGAGTCTTTGGTTTGCAGGCCTGTGCTCAGTCCACTGAGCCACAGCAGCCAGGGCTCAATGACACATCTTAATGAGCTGATTACTAAGAAAGAGATTTCCCTCCAAATTCCAAGTACGTATTAGCATTGCTTATGAGCACAGCCATGGGCAGCATACTTAGAAATAAAGACAGTAAAGTCTCAGTGCATAGAGGAAACCCAGTGGGTTCTCTAAAGAATTCTCCAGTGATAAGGCTGTTTTTCTTAAAGTAATCCCGAATATTTGGTGTCAAGGAAATCCGCACTCAATGGGTCTCACTTGCTAAAACAGCTGAAGCACTTCTTTCAAATTTGATCCTCGAATTCACCTGTTTAACAACAGGGATATGTTCTGCATTTCACTCTGAGAAATGCAGGGGTAGGGGAGTAGGTGATTTCATTGTAGGAACATCATGAGGACACTTATACAAACCTAGACAGTGTAGCCTACTCATGTACTTGCCTGTGCTGTACTTCTGTGAAAAGTGTCAGTGCAGGAGGTTTGTCCACACCAGCCCTGACAGCTGGCTTTTCTTTTTGTTCCTGCAAGTCCCTGACTTAAGTCTTAATCTGCCCAGCATCTACTTCAAGGAAGACTATCTAGAATAAACACGTTGCCTGCAACACGACTAGAAAAAGGGGCAGGCGTCTCCCCCCTCTGAGGGGCCTTTGTTTTTAAGATCTCAGTTGATTTTGATAGCTGACCATTTGGACTAGGTTTTTTCCTCTTCTCAGGCTTTAAATTTCCACTCCCATGTTTTAAATTCACCAATACAAGCCCATAACCCCAGTCCTCCCACCCCAATAAAATCAGAAACCCAGGACCCTATATTCTGTATCTCTTTGCCCTTGACCTTGACTTGTGCCCCACTGGAGTGCCTTGTAAGTGCTAGGGCATGTTGTTAGTAAGCTTTATTTTCCTTAGAGCTTCCAAATGATTATCACTAAAGGGCATCTTTCAATCCTATTAAAAACCTCAAGAACTGGCCCAGTGTTAACACTGGTTTAAAAAGCAACTATATCTGTGGGGAACACACAGGTGAGTACCCCCAGGCATTTTTAGCCCATAGCATTATACTGATAGGCTGGAACCCACACAAAACAGAGATCCATTGCTTTAAGACATTACCAAGGCTGTGATGTCACCTGGCACTCAGCAATAAGGGATTTTTCAGCTCCACTATGTATAATCTTATGGGGGAACCACCGTTGTATGTGAGGTCCACCATTGACCAGAACTGTCATTAACCAAAACACTGGTAATGTGGCACATGACTGTACTAGGTAAGGCCAGAGCTTGAGGTTTGATCTAATCAATGAGGTGTCCTTTTGGTATCTGAGTTTTCAACACTGAAACAAAAGGACTCACACCGTGTTTTGTTTCCTTTCCAGAGTACATATGAAATTGTCCCAGACTCACTAATACAAAGAACAGCTTGGCTCACATAAAGAGCCCTTTGAAGATACTATTTCTAAACAAGCCCATCACCAAGGGAAGGCTTTTTTGCTTTGTTTATTTTCAGAGGTAGGATGGAAAAAGTAAGCACAGCAAAAGATTTGTATGCATTTTCTTTCCTTAAAAAAGGAATATAATATTTCAAGAACTTTCCTCGGGAAACATAATAGCCGCCTCATTCATAACTATTCGCTCAACTGTAATTTACAAATTCCCTCTCTATTTCTTGCCAAGGTCCCCTCTCCTATTCCCTGACCTTCATAATAGCACCAGTTGGATTTCCTTCCTCAACCCACAGTTTTCCCAAAGAGAACTCTCTATCTTAAAATTACAAAGTTGTCCTAAAAAATCTAAAAAATGAAAGTTCGTGAAATAGGCTCATTTTCATTATTCAATTCTACTTTGCAGAGATTAACATGAAATCTGCTCAGCAGTACTAATTGTTTTAGAAAACTAAATCCTTTAATTTAAACAGTGGGATTTCTGGCATCAGGGATAAACTTTCCAAACCCATATGAGTAGCAGCCTTGTCGACACAGCCTCATTTCGGCAAAATTACCACAGCAAAGAAATGATCAGCTTAGCTTTCAGGGTCTACCCAAAGAGAAAACTTAGAAGTCCATTTAGTATTATTTAAAATGGTAGGGGAATAAAAAATTTATATTTAAAAAGCTCACAATTCAAAAACACCACAGAATAAATCATCTTAATACTGTCATCATTTAGGCCAATTCCTGATTTGGTTTCTGACAGTAACGAAGAGTCTATTTCCCCCTCAAGTTCCCTTTCCGGGGTGAACTGCAAAAGAATATGTATACCATGTAAAAGGCAGTTTCTAATGTGGGCCCCCGTGGTCCGAGCCTTCTTGAATTTATGCCCTTGTTTAATCTCCTTTTGAGCACAACCTGGATTAAGTAATTTGATTCTAATGAGTAAAATTCAGCAAAGTATGGGATAGCACTTCTAAGACTAGGTTACAAAAAGACTCTGGCTTCCATCTTACTTGCCCATGCTTGCTCTCATTCACTCGCTCTGATGGGAGCCAGCTGCCATGCTGTGAGCTGTCCTACAGAGATCCACGTGTCAAGGGACTGAGGAAAGCCTCTGGCCAACAGCAGCAAGAAACAGAGGTCCCCTGTCCAAACGTCCCCCAGGAACGGAATCCTGCCAACACCATGAGTGAGCCTGGAAGCCCATCTGCCCTGCTTGAGGCTTGAACTGATGCAGCTTCACGGGAGACTGACTGCCGCAGGACCCACTTAAGCTAAGCCCGCATTCCTGACACTCAAATCTCATGAGATCAATGTTTGTTGTTTTAAGTTCCTGAGTTTTAGAGTAATTTGTTACACAGTTAAGGATAACGAATACATATGGCAGACTTCCCCTACCTCCCAACACAGTGATGATTAGCCCTTCATGACATCATCTAAATCCTTTGGCCCGTGGAGAAACACATCCCTAGGGTGAAGAGCCACTTTATAAAAACAATTCTCTCTTTTGTGGTCCTAAAAAGAATGCCTTTTTCATTTTCCCTTCCCTGACATTAACATTAGTGTTTTGATACTTAATTAACATATATGCACAGACAGAAAAGGACTCTCTGAAAAAGTGAGTTTGCGATCTCAACACTGAGTAGAGTCTAGATAAAGAACAAGAAAAGGTCCTGGGTAAGAGGGAACATGGAAATGAAAAGGGGTTGGAGTGGCTGGAATAGAGAACCCAGAAGAGGACACAACATGAAACTGGGGAGGCTGGAAACTATGAAACTATGAAGCCCGTAAAGCAGCATGGTCTTTATTCTCAGTATTGAAAAACAAGTGGAAGTTTTGAGCAGAACTGAAGACGGCAGGTCAGAGTTTTGAAAAGATTCACCTGAATGTGATACAGATGATAGACTCAGCGGGCCAGAGGAATGTGAAAACCAATTAGAAACCATCGCAGTAATGTAGCAAGAGATGTTAAAAGCCTTCAGTAAGCTGGTGGTGGCATAGAGAGGTGAACTGAACATCTGACAGAAATTAGGTAGGAATCATGAGCTAGATACACGGAAATATTCACTCGTACACGTACAGAGAGATTAACAGAGCAAACAAAGGTGGAAGAAAGAATTTAAAACTTATGAGTAAGGTTTAACGAAAAAGTGAGCTTTTTGGAGCACAGCATTATTAGTTGCTTGATCCTGTTCCCAAGATAACCTTACAATGGATGCTAAAAACAGCACACCATAAAAATAAATAGTGTTTAGACACTTCATACATCTTAGCAGTAACTTTCCATATTCATTTTGTCTGATCAATATTATTTAATCTTATTTAACAGCTTTCCTAAGGACCTCTCCAAGCCAGTCTTATCCAAGGAACTTTAATAACAGCTTTAATGAGATATAATGTATACACCATTACAATCACCCTTTCGGTGTGTACATTTAGAGAGTCATGCAACCATCACCACAATTTTAGAACATTATTGTCCCTGCGAAAAGAAACCCATATTCATTGGCAATCACTCCCCAATCCACCTATCACCCAGCTCTGAGCAGCAACTATCTACAGTTAGTACCCATGGATCTGCCTATTCTAGAGATTTCATATAAATGGGTTTCCCATAGGGCCCTGCCCTGACTCATGCACAGTTTCTCCCATTATCAACATCCCCCACCAGAGTGAAGCATTTCTGATAACTGATGAACCTACACTAACACATAATAATCCCCCAAAGTCCAGTTTAAATTAGAGTTCATTCCTGGTATTACACATTATATGGGTTTGGACAAATATATTTTGACATGCATCTATTATTGTGGTATCATACAGAGTATTTTCACTGCCCTAAAAAACCTCTATGTTCTGCCTATTCAGCTTCCTTCTCCCCACCAGGTATTTTTATAGTGTCCATAGTTTTGCCTCTTTCAAGAATATCATAAAGTTGAAATCATATAGTATATAGCCTTTCCAAGATGAGATTCCTTGACATTATCATATGCACTTAAGGTTTCTCCTTGGCTTTTCTTTTAGCATGGCTTAATTGCTCATTTTTTAATGCTGACTAGTATTCACTCTCTGGATGTACCAGTTTATCCATTCACCTACTGAAGGGTATCTTGATTGCTTCTAAGTTTTGGCAACTATGCAAAAACCTTCTATAAACATCCATGTGTACTTTTTTCGGTGGACATAAGCATTCTCTCTGTTGGGTAAACAAAAGTAGTACAATTGCTAACTCATATGGTAACAGTATGTTTAGTTTTGTAGGAAACTGTCAAACTGTCTTCCAAAGTGGCTGTACCATTTTGAATTTCCATGAACGAGTGAGAGTTCTGTTGCCCCACATCCTCACCAGTAGTTGGTGGTGTCTGTGTTTCAGATTTTGGCTATTTTTATTGGTGTTTAATGGTATCTTATTGTTGTTTTATTTTGCATTTTCCTGATGACATATGCTGTGGAGCACTGTTCAAATGCTTATTTACCATCTGTATATATTCTTTGATGAGGTGTTTGTTAAGGTCTTTGGCCCATTTTTTAATCAGGTTGTTTTCTTTTTTAAAAATATATTTTATTGATTATGCTATTACAGTTGTCCCCCTTTTCCCATCTAGTACCTCCATTGCCTGCAGCAATGTCCCCATTAGTTCTTATCCATAAATCATGCATATAAGTTATTTAGCTACTCCATTACCTATACCCTTCTTAACATCCCCCTATTTTGTACCTACCAATTTCTACTTCTTAATTCCTGCACCTTTTCCCCTATTCACCCCCTTCCCTACCCCAACTGATAACCCTCCAAATATCTCCATATCTATGGATCTGTTCCTGTTCTGTTTGTTCATTTAGTTTGTTATTTGGATTCAATTATGGATAGTTGTGAATTTATTGCCATTTTAATGTTCATCATTTTTATCTTTTTTTTTTTTCTTATATAATTCCCTTCAGCATTTCATACAATAATGGCTTAGTGATGATGAACTGTTTTAGTTTTACTTTGGGAAGTACTTGATCAGCCCTTCAGTTCTAAATGACAGCCTTGCTGGATATAGTAATTTAAGTTGTATGTCTTTGCTTTTTATCACTTTGATTACTTCTTGCCTGCAAAGTTTCTTTTGAGAAATCAGCTGACAGTCTTATGGGAACTCCTTTATAATACCTATCTGTTTTTCTCTTGCTGCTTTTAAGATTCTCTCTTTATCTTTAACCTTTGATATTTTAATTATGTGGCTTGGTGTGGTCCTCTTTAGACCCCTCTTGTTTGGGACTCTCTGCTTCCTGAACTTGTATGTCTATTTCTTCCACCAAATTAGGAAAGTTTTCTTTCATTATTTTTCAAATAAGTTTTCAACTTCTTGCTCTTCCTCTTCTCCTGGCACACCTATGATTAGGATGTTGGTATATTTAAAGATGTCCTTTGAGGTTCCTAAGCTTATCCTCATTTTTAAAAATTACTTTTTCTTCCAGCTGTTCTGATTGAATACTTTTTCCTTCCTTGTGTTCCAGATCATTGATTTGATATCTCAGCTTCATCCCCACCACTGTTGGTTCCCTATAGATTTCTCTTTGTTTCATTTAATGCAACCTTCACTTCTGCCTAGGTCTTTTTTATGCTGTTGAAATACCCAATAAGTTCCTGGGGTATCCTGATAACCAGTGTTTTTAACTCTGCATCTGTTAGGTTGCTTATCTCCATTTTATTTAGTTCTTTTTCTAGAGTTTTGTTTTGTTTTTTCACTTGGGCCAAATTTCTTTGTCTCCTCAATTTGGCAGTCTTCCTGTGTTTTTGTGTGTGTTAGGTAGAGCTGCTTTGACTCCCTGTTTTAGTAGTGTGGCCTATGGCAGAAAAGGCACCTGTAATAGTGTGGGTTGGAGCCTCAGGTAATCTCCAAAACAGAGGCAACCTGTGTCACCACTCTGTGGCTCTATGTAGGGGAGGGCTAGGAAAGGAGGCAACGCCTCTGCCTGGCCTCTGGAGTTTTGCCCAGGAGAAAACTGCCTCACAGCACTTGCCCTGATGCCATAGGTTGTCTTTTCATATCTTTTATGGTATTCTTTAAATCAAAGATTTATTTTTTATAATGTTGAATTTTTTGTGTGTGTGCTCATGCTTCTGGTATCAAATCTCAGTTGTATAGTTGTGGTTCTCACATTTAGATTAACAATCCATTTTAAGATAATTTTTGTATATGGTGTGAAATAGGAATACAAATTCAATTTTATGCCTCTGTATATACAGTTATTGCCATAACATTTGTTGAAAAGACATTTTTCTCCTTGAATTGTCCTTATTGATTGATTTGGGGGTTAAACTAAGCTTGCATTCCTGGGATAAATCCCACTTTGTGGTATATAGTTCTTTTTATATGCTGCTGAATTCAGTTTGCTAGTGCTTTATTGATGATTTTGTATTTGTATTGATGAGGGCTATTGATCTATAGTTTTCCTGAGGTATGTTTGTCTGATTTTAGTATCAGACACCAAAACTAGAACAAAGATATTGATATCTGGTCTCAATAAAATGAGTTGGAGAGTCTTTTCTCTTACATTTTTTGTAAGAATGGGAAGATCTTTGATTACTAATTCAGTCTTTTTACTTGTTATAAGTTTGTTTAGGTTTCCTATTTCTTCTTGAGTCACTTTTGGTATTTTGTATCTTTTTAGGAATTAGTTCATTTCACCTAGGTTTTGTAATTTGTTGGCATATAATTATTCATAGTATTTCTTTATTGTCCTTTTTATTTTTATAATGTTGGTAGGTACATCACCCTGAAAGAACTTTTCTTTTATCCTCCTTATCCTCACCCAAGGGCATGCTTATTCATTTTAGAGGAGAAGGAAAAGAGAGAGAGAGAGGAAGAGAAATGTTGGTGTGAAAGAGAAATATCAATTGTTCTCTTTCACATGTACCCTGACTGGGGACTGAACCTACAACCCATGCATATGTCCTGACTGGGAACCAAACCTTCAACCTTTTGGTTTATAGGACGATGCTCCAACCAACTGAGCCACATGGGTCAGGGCTTAAGAAACTTTTGAATGGTGTGACATTATCACAGAATCTTAAAATCACTAAAACCAAAGTTAAAGATATATTGAACTATTACAATTCTGAATTTTTAACACATAGAAACTAGAAATCCTTCAGTTCTCACTTCTGGAAAGAAAGAAAACAGGCACAAACACAGAACCAACACAATTCTAGTTAAAACACACCTAAATCAATTGAACTGAAATAAGAAATAAGAAATAGTTCCTGGCTAAACTTACACATTCTAAGTGTATCGTTTAATAAGAACTCAATGTCCTAAGCCAACTATATTCAACACACACATGCTTGCACTATAATTCACCCAGTATGACAAATTTGTAAGGCATTAACATTGTCAGAATTCTGTATACTATTTTTTGTGAAATCACAGCATATATATTAATATACCTATTAATAGCCACATAATTTTTATATACTCCCTGACCAAAAAGTCACCTTTCCTGAAAGTCATAAAAAGTGTTCAGGTCTTAATAAAAGGTTCCTAAGTGCATATATAAAATATCTTCTTATAAAATAAATTCATGAAAACTATCTTAAAGAAAAAACTATATTCTATAGTCTTTCCTTTCCATAAAAACTATTATTCCTAAGAAAGCTTTCTTCAGTGAACAGGAGCTAATTGTTATATTGAGTTTTCTAAAACAAAATTCAATGATAGTATTTTGAAAATACTAAAAAAGATGGCAAGTTTTCAACTGCTAGTGATACCACTTGGATACATTCAGGAGTAAATTGGGCTTTTGTCATCACCATATATACACCTGACTAGCACCACAGCTGACAGAACACTTAATACCTTTTCGATTTTAGTTGGTTTTTAGAGAAAAATATCCATGAAGTAAGTAGGGCAGGTGGTGGTAACATCTTTATCATCCCATGACAGAAGAGAAAAAAAATTGAAATTGCCACCAAGTAGATGGTCTGCCCAAGGCCACACAGCTCATCTATGTTGAAGCTGGGACCAAGACATTCAGTTTGTTGAATTCCCACCATATACCTTCTCTGTGTGACACTGCTTTCCACTCACAAAGAAAGAGGAGACAAAAGCTTAAAAAGCAGTGTGGGTCAGGAGGAAGTTTCCACTAACTCTCCTTAAACTTTTTCATTAAAAGCATATTGATGGGATTGACTTTGGGGGGAATGGGTGGGTGGGGAGGGGGACAGAGGGGAGCAAAAAGGGGATGGATGTAATACAACAACAATAAATTTTTTTTAAAAAAGCATATTGATTTTGCATGTTTATGAATCATTCTCCTTATCTAATTTTTTTGCCACTTGGCTAAAAGCATGTTTTTAATCTTAAACTGATCATGAGTCTTCCGTGACTGACCTGCAACCTAACTGTAGACTTCAAAGACATGTTACAAAACCTTTAAAGCTTAGTTTTAGGGCTTAAAGTTACAGGACACTTGAAATATGAAACAACTCTGCGAAATGATCTTTTAAGCAATCATGAGGCCAAAGTAGTGCATGTGTCTCTGAATGTTCATACAACATTGACTTAAAAAACCACATTCTTCTAGTTCTGCAAATAGCTAGTTATTAGTGATCAGAGGTAATTAACACAAATGACCACCAACTAAATGTTTATTTTCTCTAAAGATGAAGCTAGCTGGAATATGCCATCTGACCGTGTCACAGCCCTGTTGCTCCATTACAATACAAAGCATTAACCAAAATCTAACTCATTGCATATGAGCACTGCAATATTCAAAGACAAAGTTCTCCTGATTCCTCTGACACAGAAGCCTGAGTGCAAATACCTTCTTTATCTCCACTTTCTCCTTGGAGAACCCATTTACTTACAATCTAAAAAGCCAAAGAGTCAATACGAGTTTAGGACAACATACCCTAAGTGATCACACACCCATGAGTTAGAATGAAGATTGCTGTCATAAACCTGCCCTCTAGCTTAGTGATCAATGGACTTCAGTCCAAAATGCTATTATGCTTCTGGGTATTTATAGTCATTGGGGTAGGAGTGGGGAAGAGATCTAAGGAAGCTTTGGGGAAGAAGGAAATTGATTTAAGTCTTTGCTGCTCCCCCATATCCAAGCCAAGCCAGCGAGATGAGAAATTGGAAATAATCTGCAATATGCTCAGGCATTTCCTAGGAGACTTGGAAGAAGGAGAGGAACAGTCGCCTCCCTAGTGCTTTGATCTTAGCTGCAGTAGTAACTTTTCCTCAATTCTGCTTGATTATTTACAAAACACAGGTGGTTCTTCTCCCAATACCCTGCTATCAACAAAAGTGCAAATGAGTTATTAAAAGTATACTCATAATACCACAACACTTGTCTCTGATAGAAGGTATGCAAATAGCCAAAGTCTGGATCTCACCTTTTGGCTTCCTCTAGATGGCATAAATATTCATAAGCAATGTTCTGCCTCCTCCGCTCATCCATCTCCTCTGCAGAGAGCCTTTCATCATCCACAATAGCTGGAAACAGAGGACAACATCACATTACTGTAAGGGCAGTGTTCATCAACTAAACACCTGCAACAATCAACTAGAAAAAAACTCACATGCCGTTCAATATTGAACACTGAGATACAAGGGTACTGAAATGCCAGGTACAGAAAGAGATTTGCTCTGAATTTTACCATATTATATTGTTTTTACCAAAAAAAAAAAGAAGAAGAAGAAGAAGAAGAAGAAGAAGAAGAAAGGCAATGCTAAAGTATGGTTTGAAATGACTAATAATAGAATGAGAACAGCAATCAGATTTCATAAATGATGCCGTTGGAGTCAGCCTCAAGTCAAATAGAGCTCGGTCAGCTTGCAGCAACTTCCCTTCACCAGCTCGTGGAACGGGTCCAACGGCTCAGCTGGGAGCATCTCGCATCTCTGGGGTTGAACAAAGAATCTACAAAGACCTGTGCTCTTCTACTCCCACAGGGAATTAAAGCTTCTCACCCAACCCAAATCCTATTTTTACAAATGCCAAAGTCACTAAAATCCCTCCCTCCCTTATTTCTTGGCCTTTATGAGACTAATCTTCCTGGTCAATGGTATCCAAAAGAAAAAAGCAATGGATACACAAGTGAACAGGGTTTTCAAGTCCACACTCTCTATTCCAACACAAGCCTCATTGATAAGCCTGCACGCTTTGGCTTTGCTTCCTTTAGAGAACCCGGCCTCCCAATTTCCTGACAGCACTTGCGCTGGCCACAATCTCAACAGCACCCACAGCAGCCAACTCCCCTGTCTGTTTACATGTTCCTTTCTCAAAAAAGGACCCCTTTTCCCTCTTCAACCCTGAACTTGAATTCTGATGGCTATGAAACAAATTTAGTTTTCTGTTTGTTAGATTACTCATCTAACGAACACAAAGTGTGTGTATAGCAGGGACAGTCAAGATGGGTGGGAATGTCAGTTTACTTTTTTCTTCCCCAGCCGCTAGCTCGTCACCCATCTTCATAAATAGGACTACTAGTTCAAAGCAGAAGAGATAAGAATATGAAGGTCACCTATCCATCTCAAAGAGGAGCCAATCCCATGTCCTACTGATTAGGAGTCCAAAATATCATCTTGGCAGTTCAAAGAAATTTAGATCAAATTTTAAACTCTTACTGGAGCAAGTACAATGTTAAACACTTAAGAACTAAGCATAATACCAAGTCATCAAAGAACTGGGACATGTGTAAGACGCTCATTTGTTGAGTACTTACTTTGTTTCAAGGCCTTTGGCAAAGTGTTTTCTATGCAGTTTCTCAGTTAAGTCTCATGATTCTATGAGGCAAGTAATTTATCCCAACTTACAGTTGAGCCAATAGGCTGAGCGATAATTTGACCAAGTGAAAGACAGGAACAAAACGGCTAGAAATATTTGGATGGGATGGGAAAACAAAACAAAACAAAAGTTCGAAAGAACTTCAGGAAAAGCCTCTGTTTATGGGTTGAAAAGGAAAAGATACCAGCAGGAGAGAGAGGTGAGAGATGGAGGAATGCCAGGACAGGCTGGTAACACCAAAAGTAGCCCCCAGAAAGGTGTTTCCACACTTATCACCATCCTTTTCCCCAGTACCCACTACCACTCTCAATTGCCCATTATGGGCCCCCATTCCTTTAAACAGGGAAACCTCAGCCCAGACCACTGAACCCAAGGCTAAGATTTGTATTTGTCAAAAGCACCTTCTTTTCCTTAATAAACTGAATCTGATTTAATTTTAAAAGACAGCTCTCAGGTTTAGGAAAAGTACAAAATCTCTTGAACAACCCTCCTCTGCCTGGTCCCTGAAAGAGTTCAGTCTTCTCTCCCCTGAACGCTTACAAAACCCTCAAGTAGCCTTCCAGCCACACCTCCTCCTCTACCCATTCTTCTCGGGGCCACCAGCAACATCTTTCTAACACATAGCACAAAATCTTCAATGGTTCCCTATTTCCTATGGAACACAGTTCTAGAATACTTTCCCTCTTGTCTCCAAATGAAGTCTACATTTCAGCCACCCTGTTAGAGCAGCACCATGCTTCAGGGCCACACCACAGCCTTTTGGGTTTGTGTGTTTCTGCTCTCCACCTTCTCTGCATGGAAAGCCATTGCGCCACCTTCTATGTGTGACATCGATGACATCTTCTCAAGCGAAATTCGGAGGCTCTCAAAGCCAGAATCCATCCACTCCCCTCAGCACTTTGGTTTGCATTGTTATTACATCACTCATCACTGAAGCTCCACTCTAACTCCACTGGGCGTGCCTCTCCAAAGAGGGGATTCCTGAGAGGAAAGGATTCCTTCTAATCCACCTTTATATCTCCTTCCTGCACATCTGTCACGGTTCCCTGGACATAGGTAGCACTCAAATATTTGCTGAAAAACTATATTCTGGTTTGCTGAAAAACTATATATTACCTCACTAAGTGAGGTAACCATCACTCTAGGATGAGCGTGCATAGCAAAATACAACATTTCTCAGTCTGCATTTTCTCAGAAGATGCCTGGCATGCCCACATATCATCATCTAACCCTCCACCCTCCACTGTTCCTAACAGCTCATCCCAGGACACCCTCCGGGACTTCCAGCTTCTCATTTTAGTTTCAGTCTAAAATGTCTCATTTTTAAGGGGGCAGTTTTATCTTATAGCACCTATTGATGCATCAGAATTTGAAAACAATACACTCTCAGCAGGAGTCCATGTGCTCAGTCTACTCTCCCCAACGGGTAAGTGTGGGCAAAAGGAGGCGCTCTCAGCACCACCTTCCTTCTTAGCTGCTGCTTCCTTCCAGCCTCAACCAACCTTCCTGGGAGGAGGTGGCAGCCCCAGCAGCACTCGGTCCCTAGGCCTCTGCCCTGACCACAAGATTCCACAAACCTACATAAGATTCTACTGGCCCACAAGAGCACAGAGGGGGCTCTGAGCTCTGATCAATCACCCTGTCCAATGAGAAGGTTTGATCTGATGTTTGAATCAAAATACCTGCAAAGCTTTAAATTGCAACTGCAGCATATTGATAGAATTCTACCTATATTTAAGGCTCAAGGGCCACTTCCTTCCCAATGTCTTCCCAGACTGTCCCTGCTCAAAATGTACTCTCCCTTGATACCTCCTTTATTGCCTTGTTTAACAGTAGATTCTTAGAAAACAAATTTGTGCCCTTATGATGTCCAGCATAGGCTACATGCTCCATAAAAATATTTAATGACCAAATAATCCCTTATTATGAAAGATTAATAGAAGAGCCCTAAAATATCTATATGGGGAAGTTTTAGTTGCCTATTGACACTGAATAAAATAAGGGTATGGCCATTGATATTGATGGAGCAAATATACTACCATTACATTGACTTCATCAACTAATGTTTGATTTTATAGATTCTAAGGGCTTAGCATGAGTGGCAGCATGAGGGATAGGGAAGTGAACCAAACAAACGAAACATGTTTGCCCTCATGGGACTTTCTTTTACCCACCCCTTCCTGCCCTGCTGACCTGGTCCCCTGGACCACATACCTAAGGCTCACTGCCTCTTCCAACCCACACACTTCACCCTCGCCTTCATTCATGACCCATTGTCAAAGTGGAGGCCAAGGTCATGAGTTTGAGAAAGCCTGAATCATAGCAAAAGCAGGTCCCAATAGACCACAGAAGTTGCCTGCAAATGTTTCTGCATTACTCAACAGTTACTAAGGGGCAACTTCTGATAAGAGCCATAGGCATGGATAATAACCCTGACATAAAAGAATTCACTTGAGCCTGACTTTACCACTTTTTCATGTTATTGTGTAGTTCTTATAATCACCCAGAGAGATAGGCATTATCTCTTTCTTCCAAATGAGGAAACTGGGGTCATGCAAGGGAAAGGGACCGCTTGTGGCTATATGCTGGGCCAGCCACAGAGCCAGAGCTGGAACAGAGCCCCTCAGCACACTGCTCCAGCTCTGCCCGGTGCCATGCTGTTACTAGATCTGTGTGAGCCCGGCAACACACTTGCCATGGCCAAACCTGAGGGCAGATCATTAAGTAGAATTGCTTTTATTATGAAGCAACTTAATGATCTGCGATTTCTTCTCGACGTTCACGTTTCTTGGCTGCTTTGAATCCTAAGACACTGAGGACATTGTGAAGAACACAACTCCCTGAAATATTAGGAACTCACAAGATGCCATTTTTCATGTTAGCTCATGTTGGCTAAAGGACAGTATTTTAAAGCATTAAGTTTCTATGGAAATCACAATATAGAAACTATACAAGGTTTAAGTAGCAGAACGAAAGTGAGTTGGTAGAAAGGTAGGTACTTAAGTAGAACTTTCAGTTAGAGACAGGAGGATCATTAAGAAATCCATCTCCCCAAGAACACCCACAATACCCTGTGTAAAAATAGCCCAAGACTACCTCGTTTATTAAGCAGTTACATGGTTACTTGCTAATTTCAGTTACTCTACTCATTCCTTTCACACACAGAGACATCAAGGCTATCATATCTTTTGTATTAAAATTCATTTGTTCATTCAACACATATTTAAGTGGCTGCTTTGTGCTACTCTGTTCTAGGGACTGGACGCAAAATGACAAGTATGACACATAAGGTCCCTCATGACATTTTCATCGTAAACAATGGAAAATGTGGCAAAATTGCTTAGCTAGTTGGGGATATACTAGAGGGAGAGTTGCAAGAATTACAAAAAATCAGGATTGGGAATGTCTGTTTCATAGAACAGTACCATTTAAGGCATGTCCCTTTAAGGAAAGGATTAGGAATAATTTATGAATCACCAATTCATGAAAATATGCCACAATGTAGCATTTTACATACACATTGTTATTTTGTATGACCCAGAATTTTTGTAAGGAACCCCTAACATCCTCGGGTATGTCATTCAATTCAAACGTGTAACGAACCCTCTAAGAGCTGGGACCAGCTTTTACCTGGGAAAAAATATCTCAATGAAAAGATCCCTGTTAGAAAGAAATGGGACTTGGAGAGCCTGAGTCACCACTTGTACTGAAACAAAGAGGGTTACCCTCCGCCCTTGCCCCTTCCCCTCTCCCTTGAGCATTTCCCAGAAACAAGGACCATATATCTCCTGGCAGCCATCTAATCAGAGAACATTGTTGTTTTGCAAACACTTACACCCTGGACATCTGGAACTAACCAGCAAGATGACTCATGCTCCCTGATGGTTTACTCCACACCCTTGAAAATCCCTCTACCCTTTCCCTTGCTATACAGTCCATTCGGACTCAGCCCACCTGATCTCAAAGTCTCCCTCCTAATAAAAGCCTTTAATTGGACTTTTCTGGCTCCGGGTTCTTTTTTAGCCACCTCAGCTACCTGGACTACCTAATAATTCCCATTCTCAGAGCTTAAAGAATAACAACCAGAGATGACATGTATAGCCCACGGAAGGCATTAGAGGGAAGAGAGTTGATTTCAAGACCCTAAAACTGGGGCAGGAGGCAGCACTGAGTGTAAAGATGAGAGAACCCCAAGTCCAAAATTTCCAATAAGCTGACATAATCAGTAAAGTTGCCTCAATGTATACTAGCCTCATGAAGCATTTCACAGCTACTTAATCTTGTGCTTTAGAGGACCAGATGACCAAACTTCTCTATACTAAACTTTCTTTTGAAAAATAGGCAAACCTGAAAACTGTTAGCAACTGGATACATATTCACAGGCACTGAAAAGAATCTGAAATGAACCCTGGCTGCTAGCACACTGGATAAGGTGCTGGCCTGCGAACCCAAAGGTCACTGGTTTGATTCCCAGCCAGGGCACAAAACCAGGTTGCAAGCCAGGTCTCCAGCCAGGTCCGTAGCTGGAGGCAGGTGAAAGGCAACCATACAATGATGCCTCTCTCCTTCTCTGCCTCTCTCCCTTCCCCACTCTCTAAAAATAATAAAATAAAAAAGGAATCTGAAATGATAGAGACTACTCCTTCCCATATTTTAATGTGGGAGGCTTTATCAAGTCACCAAAATTATGAGAAAATCTGTACAGGGGCCCACATTTCATCCATCTCTACAACTTTAAAAAGTGCTAGGTAACAGTAAGTGCTTGGCAAAGGCTGCTGAATGATGTGCCCAGTTTTGTGCTTAGAAGGCATAGATGTTGTGTCTTCTGTGGGTTTAGACCTACCAAGTGCAACGCCCTGATGTTGACACAGCCACACTGTCCTGACCCTATGGGAAGGTGAACTTTCTTTAAAGCCTGCCCTCCATACCTTTCCTGGAACTTCCCCCCCATCACACTTCTCCAGAGTTCTCCAATACACTACTTCAAAGGATACTCAAGTTACACATGGCCATAAGGGACTATGGCCATCTCCTTTAATGCAATCATACTTGAGCTCCTAAGATATCATCTGTTTCCACCAAGTCTGGCAGAAAACCCAGGACACCTTTTGAGAAAACTGAATCACATACAAGAGAGTAAAATCAATTTTGATCTACTGTACAAATCTGAACATGAAGGTCTAACTTGTTTGTAAACGTAATCTAGACACTCAAAGCAGACCATAAGGTGTTAAGGCCATTACACAGAGGTGGGCCGGCCCACAGACTTGAGATGGGAGGAAGGATTCCATCTAGAACTTTGCTCAATTTGGGAGGAGAATTAAAGGCAATAATTCCTAGATTTGGGATTTCTTAGACAATTACAGTTTCAGAAAACACTTTAGGGATAAAACTCAATTCTTTTTTTTTTAAGATTTTTTAAATTATTATTTCCAGAGAGAGAGAGGAAGGGAGAGAGGCAGAGAGGCAGAGAGACATCAATGTATGGTTGCCTTTCACCTGCCTCCAGCTACAGACCTGGCTGGAGACCTGGCTTGCAACCTGGTTATGTGACCTGGCTGGGGAATCGAACCAGCGACCTTTGGGTTCACAGGCCATTGCCTTATCCACTGTGCTACCAGCCGGGGCAAAACTCAATTCTTTCGCTACCAAGTAGGCGTGGGAAAATTCCACGTGCTCACTGCCTATTCCTGCACACTCCTGTCAGCCCCACACATGTCTCAGGAAGGGAGAATGGAGTATCAAGTTTCCAAGACCCATTTTAAAACTTCAGCTCCCAACAGTTCAAACTACAGAAGGCAATGGTAAGATCTTTAGTCTAGAGGAGCTTCTCCTATTCTTCAAAGAAGGAAAAGGAATTCAACTCATTTCTACCTGAGCATGACCTTTTTGGCTTAAGATTGTCAGGCTAAAAGACTTCAGATTACTTCAGATGAGTAGAAACAGTCCAAATGATTCTCCCTGATCTTTACAGAAAATGGGTATTTTAAGGACACAGATGTTTACCTAAACTTTAATGTCCCTGGAGATGATAATATTTTATAACTGCTAAACAGACTTAGCAGGTCTGTTTAAATAATGACAGTCCCCAAGGCTATTCTTGAAGAGTAGTGAGTCACTGGGAACACTGTCCCTATCCTCTCAGAAACTACCCCAAATAACCCAGAATATCAGAAGATATTTCTGCACAGCCAGAGGCCATAGAAGACAATAGAATAGTTGAGTCTTGGCCTAATTTTTCCTTGACTATTAGGAGAAAAAAACAGTAACACATCGAAAATAGTTCAAAGGTAAGTACAAGAAAACAAAACAACCTCTTGATTATGAGTAGGGCATTTTTTCCCCCCTGTGGATGTTTCATGCACTTGGGTTGTAGTTCTCTAATCAATGAAAACTTTTTGTGATGCACGTGTGAAAAACAGCAGACAGAAGGGATGTACATTTAATAAGCACTTAATATGTGCCAGATATTTTACATACATATCTCTTTGTCCCCAAAACCCCTTTAAGATAGGAATTTCAATCTCCACTTTACTGGTGGTAAACAATATCAGACAAGTTAGCTAACTTAAGTTTAGGTATAATTCTAAGATTATAAAGACAATTAAATGGTAGAGCCAGGAGAGGAAACAACTCTGATTTCAAGGTTCTGATCTTTCTGCTCCTTATGTATAAATGTTGGACGACTGGCCCACCAACCATTAGGCTCTTCTGAGAGCATTATTAATTGCATTACTGATGTGTCATTAATCAGCAAATAAATTTATGTGACTTTGCTTTTCCTGCTAGAAACCATATAAATTAATACTGCCACCTTGAGAAAATATAGAAAGTAAAATCATAGTCTTATTTCTCAGAGATACAGAATTCTCAAACATAGCCTAACAAAGAAAAATATATAATATTCAGTACTGCAAGTTAGATTAAGTCAGGAATACAAGAAGTGTGCAAAAGACCAAGACAAAAAACAACAAAAACTAAATGATGCTACTTACATGGTACATCACAAGCAAAGTCACATGATCAAGAAATGCTGAGAACATATTTGAGAAAATTTAACATTTGTTATCTGAGTCACCTTCCTCTTTCCCCCCAAAAGGTGAATTTCTGCCTAAAATGACAAAAATACCTGATTATGAAGGGGTATGACTAAGTGGAAAAAGCAATAATTATAATTAGTAGCAGTCATGGATGATTTAACTAGACATTCAGTTTCCTGATATGTAAAGTGGGAATAATGCTACCTACTCCAGGGAACTGTTACATGAGCGTTCTTCAAAATCATAGGTTGAAATTACATATAGTATTTAAAATTACTTAATAGTTTCATGAAGTCAATTATTTGATGTTATAAAAGATAACATTTATATATATTAAAAACAACAGATAATCTGTTAAAATTGATTGTACTCAATTTTAGTGGCTTTAGTAGTACCTATCTTCCATATAAGTTGCAAACTGAATATATTTGAAGTTAAATAAATTGAGAAAAGCACCACAATTTTAACTCCATACATATGCACACATATTGAATAGACTATATGTGTGTGTGCATGTAATTATAACTATATAAGGTTATATTATTATGCACACTATAACTATAAGTTGGGGAAGGGGGAGCCTAAAAGACCAAAATACCAAAGCACTTATTTCCAAAAGGAGGGCTCTGAGGTTTTTCCCTTTAACTTTTTTGACTCTCACACATTTTCCAATACTGTATATCATGGTATGTGTGTGTGTATCAGAAGTAACAGAAGATTAAATTTTTTGATGTTCAGTTACCAAAAAAAGTATTTTTTATAACTGACACTGAAACATACATAAAGGGGAATAAGCCTTAATGCCGTTGAAAAAAGCCTTTCATGCCACTTGTTGATCCAGTTGAACTTCCAAGGAAAGGATCATGGTCATTCAAGATTTGCTATGAGTATTTAGTCAGCTTTATTGTCTGGAAAGCAAAATCATGGATGCTCAAAGAGAGCAGACAGGAAGATGATGAACACCGTGGTATCTTGTTGGGAGGCCTTAATGGTCTAAATAGCTTGAGTCCGATAAGCTAATGAAAGAGAGCAGGCAGGTAAAGTGAAATGAAATGGCATGAAAGTAAGGAACTTGAACTGGAGAAAGAAGGGAAGGCTGCAACAAGCTCAGGTGACATGAAGCCTTACCAGTGTGAATTACGGAGAAGAGAGAACACCCCAGTGACACTCCGCAAGGGCAGACTCTGGCAGCAGGAAGAAAAGGATTGGTGCAGAGCACGATGCGGGGGAAGGAAAAGGAAGTCAACAAATAGCAGCCAACTCCGTCTGTGACTTGAGACGGTGGAGGTGGCAACTGCACATGGCTCAGCACCAGAAAGTTACCTCAGCTTGCCTATTTCCATAAAGACAAGTTTGTATAATTAAAGACATAGAAAAGACATGGAAGCATCCCACTGTTCTAGGGATATACTTGGGAGCTGACTTAAAACTAAACTTACATTTAGAAGAAAAGTTTAACTAACATAACAGATCGATTAGAAGGCTATGGTGTAGAACAGAAGGATACTATTAATGCAAGCATATGCTGTTTGTTAGTGAGTGTGAATTAGCACATGATTCAGGGCAGTCAGTTTTTAAAGGATGCCAAAAAACTCTCAAACGAATCATACTATGCAAATTGGAGATACGTTGACAGCACAGTCATGGATCAACACTTCACAGCTCTGGCTGGTGGCACAGTGGATGAGGTGCTGGCCAATGAAACCAGAGTTCACTGGTTCGAGTCCCAGCCAGGGCAACATAACCAGGTTGCAAGCCAGGTCTCCAGCCAGGTCTATAGCTGGAGGCAGGTGAAAGGCTACCATACACTGATGATTCTCTCTCCCTCTCTTCCTCTCTTCCTTATCCTCTCTCTGAAAAATAATAAATAAAATCTTTAAAAAAAAGAAAAAAAGAAGAAGAATACACTTCAATTTGATTTTGGACTTAAAGCAGTTAAGGCTAGGTCTCATGAGCAAAAAATCTTCTCTGGTTTTAAGCAGGCCAGGCATCAGCTCACACATTTAGGGTTTGTGAAAAGTGGGACTCGTAAGAAAGCATAAAACACCACAAATAGTGCCAACATCAAGCAGCAGGACTTGAACGAAAAGTGCTGGGCTCTCCTGTTTCACAGAAGTCATGTACATTTATAAAGGGCTACCATGTAAATGATCTCAGATGACTATAACAGCCCCATCAGACAGATGGATAAGTATTATTACTTGACTAAAGACTAAAGACTAAAAGCAGGATAAGTGCTTTGCTCAGGGTCCCAGAACTAAAGTACAGAGCTGGTTTGGATTTAACTCCAACTCTTGGTGTTTAGTTTTTACTGAACTTTTGGAGGTTCCCTATTATATTTGAGCAAACACATTTTTATTCTTTTATGTCAAGTGTGCAGGGAGTGGTAGGAGGAAATGGAATGGCTGACGTGGGAAAGGAGTTGAACTAGCAAGAGTGGGTGAAGCTAACATCAAGCCTGCAGGCTGAAAAAATGTACACAAACCATGACTTTGTACAATGCTTGGAGAGTGCAAAAACTACCCTGGGAATAATTCTTTTCTGGAAAGGAATTTACGCCATTTGGGCAACAAAGCTAATACATTTTGGTTTTGGTTTATTGTGGGCTTTTTCTTCCAATATGAAGTACCACTGCTCCTAGAAAGTACATTGTCTCAAGTTTAGAAAAACGGATGTCCTTGCAAACACAATGAAAAACAATAAGGTTTTCAGATAATGATTCTTTTAGTCCAAAACTTAACTTTGATACAACAGCCAGGGCAGCAACCACTTTAAATATGATCCATTTTCTTCTGCTTCTGATTTAAATTTGTAACTGATCTCCTCCAGGCATTTTTTTTTATGGCTGGGGACAGGGCCATGTACTGTATAAATTCCCTTGTGCCACGTGTCTACTGCAGGTCAGAGGAGAGAGCGAACTAGTGCATCAGCCACTATTTCCTTAGAGGATTTGAATAAAATTTCGGAAGTCAATCAGTGTTCCTACTCCAGCCCTGAGAGCCCTGCTAGCCCTCATGCAACAGATTATGAAGTGTCCATGATTATAAAGCCAAGTGAGGAAGGAAATTTATTCTGTTGTTGTTGTTTTTAAGATTTTATTTCATTATTTTTAGAAAGAGGGGAAGGGAGAGAGGCAGAGAGGGAGAGAGACATCAATGTATGGTTGCCTTTCACTTGCCTCCAGCCACAGACCTGACTGGAGACCTGGTTTGCAACCTGGTTATGTGCCCTGGCTGGGGAATCGAACTTGCGACCTTTGGGTTCGCAGGCGGGCACCTTATCCACTGTGCTACCAGCCAGGGCCGGAAATTTATTCTTATTATCGGTCCACGAGGTGCAAAATGCTGGCAGAAAATGATGGAGATGCAGAGTTCTAAAATGCCTTCCAAGCGCCTTATAATTAAAACCAATAAATAATCAACAACAACGTGTGTTTCTTCTGGTATGTGGCAAAGTCTCTAACTAAAGCACAACAGTTCCAGTGCAGGCCTGGGGTAGGAGGAAGGACTCTGAGCCCCCAGCAGTTTACCACCTAATAGAATATCCATTCAACATTGAAAAGAGGTTAGAAACCCCCTTAAAGACAAAGTAATTATAGGACAAAGAACAGAAAAGCCAAGGGGAAGAAAAAAGTCTTCTCTGTGATGGGATTAATCAGAGCCAGTTTACTAGAGTAAGAGTTTGAAACGGGGCTGGAAGGAGGGGAGAGAAAGTTGGGCAACATACCTAGAGAGGCAAAGACAAGGCTGTCCCCTCCCTCAGCCCTCAGAGTCACCACTCCTCCCCTCCCCACCCTTCCAAAGGTCTAAAATTCTTGAGAAGAGGGACAGGCTGCTCTGAAGAGTTCATTGGGCATCAGTCGTTAAATCAGTGACATAAATTACATTAATAACTATCATTTAAATACTCAGACCAAGTTGCTCATTTTGCTGGGTCACCAATATTCAGAGTTGATGGGGATGAAGATCATTAAACAAGCAGCCCTGGATCTGCTCCTCAAAATCCTTGCTTCTCCATTCCCTCTCCGAGCACCCGATCCCCTGCCATTGATGCCTTCACTTACTGGACAGGTTTTGCAGCACATCAAATGTGGGATGTCTTAGGAATGGCCTTAGGCCGCTCCAAACCCTCCCCTAACCCAACCTCCCCTCCCTCGTAATACCAAGTTGGGAGGAAGTAGAAGTCCCTAGGGGAGATGAAGAGCAGAGAGAAGAGGTCCAGAAAGAAAAGAAAGAAGACTGTGAATTCCAGTATAGAAGCCTTGCTATGTGAATGAGTTAGGAGAAGCGCCAGTAGGCTTTTTGTCTCAATACACCCACGCTTTCACAGCCACAGCCTCAGAGTGTCTTCACCACACAGTTTTCTCTGATGGTCCTGCGACTGCATTTAACCCACAACAGTCCTCTCACAGTGGTGATATTCCCATTTTAGAGATGTGGAAACAGAAACTTGGGACAACTAAATCATTTGTCCAAAATCACAGTAGACACATAGAAAGCATGGTCTTATTAGCTCTGGCTGGATAGTTAGTTCATTTGGTTAGATTGTTGTCCTAATATACCAAGGTTGTAGGTTCCACCCCCAATCAGGGCGTATACAACAATCAACCAATGAATGTATAAATAAGTGGAATAACAAATTGATGTCTGTCTGTCTCTTTCTCTACCTACTTCCTCTCTCCCAAATAAATAAGTAAAAAGAAAGAGAGAGAAAAAAAGAGAGAGAGGGAAAGACAGAACAGAGGGAGTGGGGAGGAAGGGAGGGAAGGAGGAAGGAAGGAAGGAAGGAAGGAAGGAAGGAAGGAAGGGTCTTGCAGCCACTTGACTCCTAACTGGCACTCTGCCTTCAGGAGATGCAAACCAGCCTTTCCAACCCTCTGTTGACCTCCATACACCTCCAGGATTCCCAAGCTGTACATCAGTGAGCATTTTCATAGGAAAATAATGCAGAAGAGAATAAACACATAGAAAGAACGGGGCGGGGGGGGGTGGGGTGGTGAAAAGTATCTAGGGGGCACAGCTCAATGCCCAACAAGCATGAAATGCCTAATTTCAGCCTCATACTTTAAAAAATAAAAATCATCCAGTTTGCACTCTAGTCCTTGAGTGATCTGTGGAGTTCCTGCCTCCAAACTGAGTAAAACCTGCATTCCAACCAGATGGCCATGGCTGCCTGTGGGCTGCATGGCCTGTACACCACCAGGGTTCAGCAGCGTGGGGGGTCTCAGGCAGTGAGAGCTCAGCTCACACGCACTGCACATGGGTGGCAGCTCAGAGAACCAGCTGAAAGGTGTCACTCTGAGAAGCATCTCATTGGAGGCCCTCGAGGGTCTGGCTATACCCCATCCCACACCACTGCTATGATCCTCGGGGTTCTCTGGAACCAGGAATGGACATGACCCTCTTAATGCAGTGGAGCCAGCAGCACCCACTGACGGTATTCACACAGTAGGGAAGCATGTCAAAGAAGAACCAGAACGTTCTCATCCCACATGAGAAAGAGATGTGTTTCTCCACATCTCTTTTCATCGGTGGGCTGGTTTTATGCTGGATGCTTCAAGTCTGTTTTTCATTCAAGTTGTACAAAATTCTTGGAAGTAGGTTTATTCCAATTTGATAGATAAAAATGAGCAAACCCACTCTCAACAGACTCCGGCAAACAAGAAATGCTCTTTAGCTCTAAATAAGTTACTAGCATGAGCTGATTTGTTATGAGTTGCCTTTCTCCTTAAAAGTAGAGTATAGTGTGGTATTGTGGGGGATTGCCGAGGAGTGGGCCGAAACAAAATAAGGGTCCCAGGACAAGTTTTGCTGGTAAACATTTGGATCAGTATCTGGTCAACCAGATCTCCCAACTCTTATCTAGTCAAAAGATTTTATTCATGTTTCTTTCCCTTGAAAAAGACTAAGGCAACAACTTAACAGACACTGAGTATTAGACTATTGGTTGTTAAATCAACTCCAATATTTGTATATTTAAAAATGCTTATACTAAAAAAGCAAACAGAAGATAAGTGCCAGAGAGGCTGTGAAAAAACTGGAACCATGCATATTGCTGGTAGAAATGTAAAATGGTGCAACCCTGTGGAAAACATTACAGTGATTCCTCAAAAATAAATAAATAAACACAGCATCACTATATGATTCCACAATTCCACTTCTGGGTACAGTACACCCAAAAGAAGCAACAGCAGGGGTTTGAACAGGTACTAGTACAGCCATGTTCATAGAAGCATTAATCAAAATAGCCAAAAGGTGGAGGTAGCCCAAGTGCCCATCAACAGATAAAATGTGTTATATACTGTTGGCACCAATGTTCATCAGTTGACAATACATACAAGGAAATATTATTCAGCCTTAAAAAAATTCCTACTCATGCTACAACATGAATGAACCTTGAGGACACTGTGCTAAGTGAAATACGCCAGTCACAAAAGGACAAATGCTGTATGACTCCACTGATAAAAGGGACTCAGCCTGGAATAGTATTTCAAATTTATAGAAACATAAAGTAGAATGGTAGTTTCCAGGGGCTTCAGGGAGGTCTAAATAGGGAGCTAGTGTTTAATAGGTACAAATGTTAGTTTGAGAAGATGAAAAAGTTCTGGAGATGGACAGGGGTGATGGTTCAACATCAGTGTGAATGTACTTAATTCCATAGAACAGTACACTTAAAAATAATTAAATTAGTAAAATTATGTATATTTTACAATTAAAGATGTTTAACATAGCATTGTGTATGTGCATGTGTCTGTGTATACCAAGTACTGTTCTAACTTCATTGCAAATATTAACTCATTTAATCATTTGCAACAACCCTATGTGGCAAGTTCTATCATTATTATTGTCACCTTCATTATTCTCCTTGTCCATAGTCCACAGCTGGCACATGGAAGAGCCAAGATGCATAGACTGGCAAGCCAACTCCATCACCATACCCGTAACCACTCTGCACAGCGGACCTGAGGGGCTCTCCCATCAATTTGTACAGAAACAGAATAACAGATCCCATTGCTCACACATCACTGGAAAGGCCCTAAAGGCACCAGACCACTCACGTCTTAAGTTTCTAAAAAAAAAATAAAAATAAAAATAAAAATAAAAACCCCACACACAGAATAATGGTCTATGAAAGAACCAATCCCAAAAGGCCACGGGATGCATGTTCTGTGTCTGGGAGGCACCACCTAGAGCATGTCACTCATTCTCTCCGGGTCTTACTTTCTCATCTCCTAAATGGGAATATGCTCACATGTATCTCCTCTTAACTGTATTATTAATGGCTTATGGTTAGCTTAATTATAGAAAAATACTTTCACAAAGTTAAAAGGCTATCTATAATTCCATTCACTTGGAGCTTGTTAAAAAATAAAGCTCTGAATAAAACACTCAACAGACAGGTCTGTAATGATCACATCCAGGACTCAAACATTGTTCTAAGGTTCTCATCAGTTCTTCACACACTGTTACTCATCCATGCAAAGGTCATAATGAGGCAGTCACAAGACACAGAGTAGTTCACCTCTGCTCAAAGAAAATGCCTGTCCCTATTGTTGGCAGCCTCCACATCTCTCCCAAGGTCATGCTGGGACAAGAGTAAAGTAGAGCAATAGCTGAGGACGGAATGACAAATGTGAGCCCCTCTAGCCCAAGGCTGAAATGTCTTTTTTTTTTTTTTAACTATTTTGTCTTATCATGAGCTTTTCTTAAGAATGAGGGCATTCTGTTACATATCCTCAGTACAATTATCCAAAGCAGCAAATTTAATATTGATACAACCCTGCTATACAAGTCGCAGTCCACATTCAAGCCTCAAGATTTGTCCTGGTAATATCCTTCATAGCTTTCTTTTGGTCCCACACTTTGTTACCCTGTCTTTCCAGCCTTCTTTAATCTCAGACTGTTATCAGCCCTTGCCCTTGTTGAGCTTATGTTTTTGAAGATTACAGACCATTAATTCTGCAAAATGTCCACCAGTTCAGATTAGTCTAATGTTTCCTCATGATTCAATGCAATTTATGCACTTTTGGCTCCTAACTTAAAACTCAAGTTGTGTTCTTTTCACAAAATTCACTCAGAAGGCACAAGATGTTGGTTGGTCTCAACATGTGATATTATGTAATAATGTTAACTTTAATCACTTGGTGATGTGTGCCAGGTCTCTCCACTCTACATTTACTGTTTTTCTCTTGTAACAAATAATTTGCAGGAAGACACTTTGAGGCCATTTACATATACTTTCCTTCATAAAACTTTCATCCACCAGTGTTAGCATTTATTGATTTTCTAACTCCATTATTCTTTTTACAATTGGAAGAGATTCCTTTCTCCACACTTGTTTATTCATATCAGTTTGTGGATTCTATATTCAATCCCACTCCTGTATCTGAAAAAATGTGACATGTAAGAAAAAATATACCCAAGGGACTTTGGAATAGAAAAAGAATGTCAAAAATGGTTTAAATGATATACAAAAGTAGCCCTGGCTGGTGGCCCAGTGGATAAGGCATCAGCCTGCAAACCCAAAGGTCGCTGGTTCAATTCCCAGCCAGGACAACATAACCAGGTTGCAAGCCAGGTCTCCAGTCAGGTCTGTAGCTGGAGGCAGGTGAAAGGCAACCATACATTGATGCTTTTCTCCCTCTCTGCCTCCCTCCCTTCCCCTCTCTCTAAAAATAATAAAATCTTTTTAAAAAAGAAAGAACAAGTAGAGTTTGCCCATAAATGTGCTAAAACTCCAGCCATGAAGTCTACAGCTGAAGAGCTGCTCTCTGACAAAAACCCTGAGTGTATTTCCAACATAACATGTCATGTCCCATAGCAACTGCCATTCGTTAATTTGCTAGGCTTTGTGTTAGTAGCTGGACATGTGACTGCTGATCTTCCCAACAACCCTGCTGGACGGACAGTCCTAACTTACAGAGGAGGAAAGCATGACTCGGAGAGCCAGGTAGACCAGATTCGGGGGTGTGGGTTCCAGAGCCCATTCTTTCCACATATGGCCCTGTTTCCTCATCGATATTAAAAAGGGCAAAGTTGAACGTTAAAGCTCGTACATCTACCATAACCTTTGCTTCTATCCATTTATGCATCAGATAACTATTCCATTAAAATGTCTTATAATGAGATTATGTAAAACTCTGGAAATTATTAACTTGAACATGTTCTCTCACTATAAATTATGCCACTCCCTTTGAATAGCTCCTTCCAGAAAAACATTTTTACCCAGAACATGATTATTTAAGCTTCTGTTGTATCCCTCTTTAGATTCAAGCAGATGCATTTTGTATTCATTCTGGTATCATGATTGTATTGTTAGACAATTTTCAACTTACGAGAAAAGAGAAGGAAGTGAGGCCATAACTGAGTAGGGATTCAGGCAAGGTGAGATGTTTACACACACTCAACGTTAGACTCTCTGTCCAAGTGAAGGTAGCACGAGTGGCCAGGTGTGTTTTCATATCTACCCCGTGGCTCTACAACTGTACATGCAGTCGGTTTAGGTTGTGAGAAAGGGCTTACATTCCTTCCCCTCCCCAATACACCCATACACACACACACACACACACACACACACACACACACACCACCAAGCACACAGCTTACCTATTCATTACTAGAGCTATTCAGTGGGTGGAGTCAATGCACAGGTCTTAATAATGACAGAAAATACACATTATAACCCAGTTTACCTTGATACCATTTTCATTTGCAGAAATGAGATCAAACTATTGGAGAGTTCAGAAAGACTTCTTGTGATGCATATGCCATATGGTTTTATTTTAACTGGGAAGAAGAGAATGACAACATCCTCTACAGAAAATTTGAGAAATAGAGAAACATAGCACCAGTGAGCATCTTGTACCCCAATCCCTTTTTATAGTTCCCTTAAACTCCTCTATTGGCTTTAGGCAACTTTGTGTTAATGTCTCAGCTAGAGGAGCTCAGATCTTGCAGATGAGAAGTCAAACACCTCATTTCCAAGTGATGTTGGCTTTAGTTCCCAGGTTTTTTATTTGTTTTTTGTGCCCCACCCCCAGCCCAGTTCCTTTCTTTCCTCTTGTGGCCATTCCCTAGTTACCGGGTAGGTTTTGTTCTACTCCTCACGTTGTGGGGAGAACAGCTCTTCATGGTTCCTGGAACTGATGCAGAGAAAGCTCAATACCACATTCTTATTCCTTACAGGCCTGAACTTCATTTCACATGTGCTATCTTGCTGCAACTCAGGCTTTGAATGCCCTTTTCATGGCACACAGGAACTTCCTTTCTTAAGGAAAGCAAAATCTCTTTCATTTTTGTTATCTCTTACAAGTCTGATGTAAGAGGGATTCTCATCTGCAGTAGTTAGGTCCACCAAGTTACCCAGAAGGTAGGGAGGTAACAGGATTAACACTCTGCAAGCTGAAGACACAGAGGCAAAAAAGGGAGTGACTAGAAGGGTACCTGTCAAACTAACAACAGAAGTGGACTGACTAGAAACCAGCCCAAACATGTGGCTGAGACTCACTGGATCCCAACTATTGGCTTGGTGAAAAAAAACCGCACTCACAGTGGTACCTCTTCTTCCCAAGAAGCTCATTTTCCTACCAGTATCTTAATCCCTACTTCTTTGGTTAGTTTTCTCATATTCCATAACTTAGCGCACCTCTTCAAAAGTAGGTACTTTATAAGGTTAATTTCTATATTCTATCCAGGAAAAAACAAGGTTCACTGAAACGTGCTGGACAAGGCTGACGGAGGTACAGGAGTACACAGGAGGAGGAAGAATCAATAGGAGTCTCACACTGTGAAGATCAATGATGATAATATAATGAATGGCTATTAAAAAACAACCAAGCTAACCACTACTGAGCACTTACAGTTGTGCTAGTCATTCTAAGTCCTTTTCATAATCGTTTTAATCCTCACAAAAACTGTGTAAGGCAGGTACTATTATTTCTACCTATGAAATGAGGAAACCAAGGCAGAGGGTGGTCATTTGTGGAGCCTGGATTGGAATCAAAGTGGTCTGGCTTGACCACTTAACCAACAGTCCACATTGTCTCAAAGACAGCTCTGCTTATAAGGCAATAGTGGGCAGCATGTCCCCACTGCCATCCTAGTTAGCCCAGAGTTCCTCTACAAGGCAAGGAAATGAATAGAGTCTGAACACCATGAGATGGGACTCAGGTAACAGGATTAAGTTACACACAAAAACTAAGTATTCTATCCTTCAAAATAGCTATCTGAGAAGTCCCTGTTCATTCCAACTTGGCTGTCATTACTGAGCACGTTTTCAGATGCCTCTTTTGGAGTGTCTTTCCACACAATTATGTATTGCTTTAAAAAATCCTAAACCTTCAAAGATGGATCAGACGTTTGCAAACAACTAGTAGTCAAATTGAGCCCAGCCTAGAAAATAAGGTGGCAAAATGAAAGTCTCATTACTTTAGATTGTTTTTTCCTTCTTGCCTGATAAATTGTTCTGATGGCAATTCCAAAAGAAAGTAACAAAACTCTAAAACTACAGAAGCTGGTTTGAAGAATATCACTTATCTTGTAATAACAGCTAGTTTACTGTTTAGCTTCATAACTTCACAGTTTCACCTACCAGGTAAGCAACTTCCCCCTGAGTTTCTCCTCAATTTGAGATGACAATGAGAACCTCCTAGTCACTACAGGCAAATGGTAAAGCACTGGGTTTAAAAATCAGGGCTT